>PVLD010005881.1:0-106672 GCA_004027595.1 Dinomys branickii | reverse complement strand
TTCCACTGAGCTATATCCCCAGCCCTGTGACAATATTAAAGATAAATAAGTTGATTATATTGGGCAATGTGTATTTGTGTCATGAAAATAGATTGTGCTTGATTCAATTCTATATATGAGAAATAAAAATAAAAAGGTTTTTTTGTTGTTGTTCTGAGACAGGGTCTCACTACGTAGTTCAGGTTGTTCTTTTTTTTTTTTTTTTTGCGGTACTGGGGATCGAACTCAGGACCCTGCGCTTAGCTAGGCAAGCGCTTATTCCACTGAGCTATATCCCCAGCCCAGTTCAGGTTGTTCTTGAGCTCACTTTGTAGCCCAGGCTGGTCTGGAACTTGCAACAGTCCTCCTGCCTCAGCCTCCCGAGTGCTGGGATTACAGACACGCACAAAAGTCTGCTGGATAAGAGAGAGGAAGGTCAGCTGTGTACACTGCTGCTATGTAGGAGGGGGCTCCCTAAAAGTAGGAGTTTGGGATTTTCTCAAATAGAATCATTCTTTTCTCAAGTCAGTTTCTGTTTGGGCTTGACGGGGGACGGGGTCAAGGTCACTGATCCTGTATTCAGTAATGTACTTCTTTGTACCCTCTTCATTTCTTTCCTTTTAAAATGAGACCTAGCGTTTGTATGTCTTTATGAGGTACATTACGGTGATTCAATACACGCATAAAATGTGTAATAGTCAAATCAGAGTAATAGCCTTTCAATCTCTTCAACTGATCATTTTTATGTTGGGAATTTTGGATTATTTTCTAGTCATCTTGAAATACTTCCTAGATTGTTGATTTCCTTGTTTCAAACCTTCAGTGGCGTGGACTATTACATGGAAACATGAAAAAAGTATCCTCTGGGTATCCACGTACCTAAAGGGTTCTCTATCCACTGCACTTCTGTAAATATTTCATGTTAATAATCACTTCAATAGCTTCTTGTTGTCCTCGATATAAAATTCATATTCTTTGTATGGACTCGTAGGGTTCTGGGTGGCAGGCATTAGGGGCTCCTTGGCCACCACAATCTATCCCTGTTATCAGTGCCAGCCCGTGATCTCTGAAAGTGCTTTGATTTTGTTTAGGACAGGGTGCATGGTTTTGACAATCTGCGAAACCTATAGAGCTCTCTTTTAGGAAAATCTTTCTTAATATATATAAGACACATGAAACTAAACTGAAATATACTTATCAAAGGCACTTATAGAATAGTAATGCATGTATCTCTTTATTAATGTCTTAAATACCAAGGCTACAAATTTAAAATGTAGGTGTTAAAGCTTAAAATTTAAAAATATCTGCCAGTTTTGTTTAGCATGAATCAGAATATAAACTATAGAACAGTCTTTGACTCCCCTCCGTCCGTGTATTGATTGGAAAACAGGAGAAGATAGGGAATGCAGGAAGGCAATACAATCATAGGTGTGTTATGATGTGAAAAATATCCATGATTTTTGTCAGTGCTAAAATCACATGCACCATTATTATGGCTGTGGTTTTGGTCTACCTTTGTAATTGAAAGAAATAAGGTTTGAATTAGAGATGGTTGAAAAATAAAGATGTAATGTTTTCCTGTCTCAGTATTCGAGTAACCTCCCCACATACTGGCCTAGATATTCATGGGCCTGTGTTCAGAACCTTCCGGTCCCTGGGTCATGTGGTTGGGCCAAGGGTGAAGGACTGTCAATGATGCTTACACCGATCCCGGTCTTTTCGCCAGTGGTAGGAGGCGAGGTTCTACATCCTGTGGGGTGGTGAGCAGCCGACCTATTCACCCTTGGTGCCAGCTGCACTGGGGCCTCATGTATGTTTACCATGTTTAAAATAATAATAATAATAAAGTTAGTAATATATTTTCATACATTATTTGATTGTGTATAATATGCATGTTAACATGGTTGTTATGTTAGATAATAAACTTCTTCCTGTTACAGCTCTTTTTAATTGGTCCTTCTATTAATAGCAGAAGGCATCTAAATTTATACAAGCTGCATCCCCTGGGCCCTGCCAGTCTGCTGACCTCATCTTTCCCACTCTTCTCCCGGCTCCCAGGCCTTTAGCTTCCAGACCTCAATGGTGTGTCCTAGGGATGTGTCCTCTGCCTCGGGTTTGGCACCTCCTTCCCGGCCCCCGTGTCTGGGCTGGCATGCCATTCCCTCAGGCAGATGTGTCTAAATAAAATTAGAATCAGGTTCATTCTCTTTTTATTGCCCTTGTCCCCCACCACTGTCACTTTGATTTTCTCCTGCCCAGACCTTATTAAAACTTACACTTAAAAAAATATTTTCTTGGGATTATTTAATTTCTTCTTTTCTCATTAAACTGTAGGCTCCGTGAGGACAGCCAGATGGCCAGCATCAGCGCAGTGTCTGCCAGGGATACTCAGTAAGTATTTGTCAAATACATAAAAGCCTTATTTCAGATTCTCTCCCAGTGCTTAGAACAAGGTGGAATATGACTTCCTAAGAGGGTATTTTAGCATCAGTGTGCCTAAGTCATCCTGAAAATCTAGATTACTCTTATTGGGGTTCTGGCCTTTGAGGCAAATAAAAACCTAATTCAGTGATCACAAATAACACGAATAATTGCAGCAGTAAAGAACTGAGCCACTGGGAAAGGGTAGTTTAACTGAGTAGGCAAATAAACAATAATTAACCAGGGTAGGCAGACAAGCAGTGTTCTGCAGGAATCTCACTGATTTTTACATATGCAGTACACGTATGATTCACTATCATTTGTTAATTCTAGTTTTTCCACTCTATTCTCATTTTGTCTAACATGTCATCCTCAATGTGATAAATATATTGATTTTTTAATTTTTATATCTATTTCATTTCTTTTTACATTCTCCAGAACTTCCATAGCAATATTAAATGATGATGACCTTATTAGGCATTTTTGTTTTCTGTTCGGTCTTCATAGAACTGTCTCTATTGGCTGTTGACATTGGCTTTGTGTATTTGCTAATGTTTAATTTAATTTTTTGGTTAAATTTTAATTTTTTTTCCATGTTCCAATAAAATTTTATTTACAAAAGTAGGCCAAAGGTCAATTTGGCCTAAAGACCATAGTTTTGCTGAACTGTAATTGAAAGTAAGCTTCTTTCTCCTGTCTTTTCTTTAAGTTACATTTTTATTGGTGTATATTTGCAGTAAATAAAGATTATATTCATTGTGGAAAATTGGTACATAACATCCCTCATTTTCCCCTCCCCTTCTACCCCCATTTTCATTAAAAAAAAAAACAAAAAACCTTTTTTTTGGCAGCATCAGCTTCATTGACTTATCTTTTAAGTTCTTGTAAAGTTAATTATCATACATACAGATTAATAGCCCAACTAACAGATCAAAAAGCATACAAAGCACATAAGACAATTATACTGAAGTGAGGTGTGCTTTTAGATACATGATCCATGCTGGATTATGATAACTTTTCTCCCTCTTTTCTTCCTATTGTCTTTTATTTTGCACTTTATTTATGTATTGTGTTTCTCATATCAGAGAAACCATGTGCTATTTAAGCTTGTGTGTCTGAATTACTGTGCTTCACTTAACATCACGGTCCCAAAGTGCATCTACTTTCCTATAAATGACTCAAGTTTATCCTTCTCTATGGCAGAGTAGTTTATACACACTCTGCTGTGCACAAATGCCATGCCTGCTTTATCCATTCTTATGGAGATATAGGCCCTTTCTAAGACTTAGCTATTATGAATTGTGCTGCTACAACCATGGGGATGCATGCATCACTGTAACATAATGTCTTTAATTCTTTAGCAAGATGCCCAGAAGAGGAACAGCTGGGTCAAGTGGAATGTCTATTTCTCGTTTTCTGTGCAGTTTCCACATGGATTTCCATAATGGTTGTATTAGTTTACATTCTCTTTTTTTTTTTTTTTTTTTTTTTTTTTTTTTTTTTTTTTTTTTTTTTGCGGTACTGGGGATCGAACTCAGGACCCTGCGCTTGCTAGGCAAGCGCTTATTCCACGTAGTTTACATTCTCACCAACAATGTACGAGGGTTGATTTTCCCCCACAGCCTCTCTAGCATTTGTTATTATTTGATTTCTTGGTGACAGCCATTCTTTCTGGAATAAGATGGAGTTTAATAATTTATATTTCTCCCCTGGTTAATGATACTGAGAACTTTTTTTATGTATGCATTGTCTATTTGCACTTCTGAGAAGTACCTGTGCATTTCAGCTACCCATTTCTTGTTTGGATCTTTTATTTTGGGGAGGAGATCTTCATTACTCCCTCATCACTGGGACACATCCTTAAAGGAGGAAAGATTTATTTTCGCTCCCAGTATGTAGAGGTTTCAGTTCATAGTCAGCTGGCTTCAAGGCAGGGCAGCATCAGAGAGGGGCATGCCAGAGAGGGCTGCTTATGGCAAGGCAGACAGGGAGCTGAGGGAGCAAAGGCAGAGGAAGAGACACAGACACTGTCAGGCCACAGCCCAGTGACCCACTTCTTCCAACCAGGTTTCACCCTCCAACATCACATTTTATGAGTATTATGTGCCTATGATTCGGAAACCTCCCCAAAGCCCCACCTATAAGCACATGAGGCTTTGGAGGAACATCTACACAGAAACCAAAACAGGGTCTAAGTTTTTGAGTTCTTTATATATTTTAGATTTTAGTCCTCTGTCTGGGGAACAGCTGGCAACACATTTTTGCCCATTCAGTAGGATGTCTCTTTATCTGCTGGTTGTTTCCTTTGCTCTGCAGCTTTTTAATTTGATATGATCCTGTTTGTTAATCCCTAGTGCTGTTTCTTGTATAGTTGGGGTTCTCTTCAGAAAATCTTTGCCTAGGCCTTGGTCTTCAAGGGCTTATCTAATCTTCTAGTAACTTGAGCATGTCTATTGTAACATTTCAATCTTTGATCCATTTTGATTTTAGTGTAGCATAGAGTGAGAGATGTGAGTCTAGATTCCATCTTCTGTATGTGGATAGCCTGTTTTCCCAGTACTGTTTTGTAACGAGGCCATCTTTCTTCCAGTGTATGTTTTTAGCTCCTTTGTCAAAGATCATATGGCTAAATGTTCCTGGAGTAGTTTCTGTTTTTCTGTTCTCTTCTATTTTACCTACATATTTGTTTTGGTGCCAATACCATGCTGTTTTTATGATTATAGCTTTGTAATATAACTCAAAGCCAGGGATTGTGATGCCTCCTACTTTGCTCTTTTTTTTTTTAAATTTTATTTTAAAGACAAAAGAATGGAGACATATGAACCAGAGAAGCCATAAACAATACAGAAAATACAAAGTTATACAGAATATAGTAGGGAATTTGCACTGGATGTTGTATTACATAGTTATCTTCACATTAGTTAACATAAAAGCATTAAAGGAAATACCAAATTATAGAGAAGATAGTAGGGGATTTGCACTGGATGCTGTATAATATAAAGTTATCTTCACTTCTGTTAATACAAAAACGATTGAGGAAATACAGAATTATAGAGAACATAGAAGGGAATTAGCTCTGGATGCTGTCCTACATAATGTTACCTTTACCTTTGTTACTCAGTTACACAGATGATGGCCCATTTGATCATTCAGTTTTTCTCCTCCCTCATCTCTGTTGCCCTACCACTCAATCAGTCATCTTCCCTGTGATAATAACTGTACTCCTGGGTTTATCTATATCTTTGGACTCTCGCCTTGGGAAGAGATATAGCTGCCTCAGACTATACTATAACATACATGGGTGTATACAAACTGCCATGGTTGGAGGTGGGAAAGCACACATGCTCACAGCGGACCACCCGGCTCCACCCTGTCGTCGTGCTATGGGTGGGGGTGTGTCCAGTCCATGAGGTGCCCTGAGCAGGGCCCTCAGCGGAGCAGCCACCAGGCCCACAGCGGAGCAGCCGCGGGGCCCACCGCAGAGCAGCATTGGGGCCCACTGTGGGGCAGCCGTGGGGCCCACTGCAGAGCAGCCATGGGGCCCTCAGTGGAGCAGCTGCGGGGCAAGTGCCCCCATCAGGGTGCCCTCTGTGACCCTTTTGGCTCTGTCCCGTTGCCTTGATGCCAGAGGCCCTTTCTTCTCCTCCCACCTCCTCCTGATCTCCAGCATTACCGTTCCCCACCCCTTGCAGCTGGGCAATGGGTCTCCAAAGCTGAAGCTGCAAATGCTGAAATGAGGGCGTGGGCCAAGGGTGTGCTTGGAGTGGTGACCTCCTCCCTCTCCGTCTCCTCTCCCTCCAACTGCACCATGGCAGATCTCCGATCCCCTCCTCCAGAGGAAGTTTTGCTTAGTCTTTCCGAGGGTTTCAGTTCCCATTTCAGATCCTTCTCGAGTTCAGGATATCCACCTCTTTCCTTTCTGTCCTTCACATGTTGCTATATTACTATGTCTGAGTGGCATTCCTCTGGGAGGTTCTCTCTCCTTTTTTTTTTTTTTTGGGAGGTTCTCTCTCTGCTGCCTACCTGGTCACCATGGGTTCATACAAGGTTCATATATGCAAGCAGTATGGAGACACTCTTGTTGCTCGTATTAGTAGTTTGGGGTGAGTCCTGAAGCCTGTGGACTCGTCCCATTGCTGTCAGGAACAGGTGGTGATTGCGCAAGCCGCCAAGGCTCAAGGTGCTCACAGAGGGTGTTCAGGGTGGGAGCTGAAGCCCAGTAACTCAGTTCATGCTTCCTGCTTGATGTTGGAGTGAGAAGGGCGTGGGGCCGTGTGAACTACCTGCATCTGCAGCTCTCTCTTGCTGTTGTGCTCCAGTTCCCATTTGTTCCTTGGCTGGATCCCTGGGAGTTGCTGTGGCTCTGGGGTCGCTGCCGATGCACCCCAGCGCTCCCCACTGGCAGCCGCCCACACAGTGGAGAGGCAGGAGACCACAGCCTGGAGGCAGGCATAGAGCTGGGTGTGGTGGGATGTGTACTGGCTGCTCTGGCTCCACCTTGCCTCCAGGTGCTGATTAGGAAGGTTGCTGCAGGGTGGGGACTCCGCTTCAGTGGCTGTTGCAACCTCTCATCCTCACACTGGATTTGACAACAGTTCCCAGCCACCATTGCCTCTTTTCCTGGCTGCGCCCTCTCCTTTCCAGACCTGGACCAGCTCTTGGAACTCCGCTCTCCCCTGGCCAAGTCGGGAGGCTTCCATGAGTGTGGGTCTCCGAAGCTGAAGCTGCGATTGCTGGAACGAGGGCTTGGGCCAAGAGTGTGTTTGAAGCAGTGGCTTCCTCTTTCTCCGTCTCTTCCCTCTCTGACTGTGCCGCGGCGGCCCTCCGATCCTTTCCTCCAGGAGAGGTTTTGCGGTTCCCATTTCAGATCCTTCCTGGGTTCAGGGTACACACCTCTCTCCTTTCTGTCTTCATATTGCTATATTTCATTGTCTGGGTGGTAATCCTCTGAGAGGTTCTCTCTCGCTGCCTACCCGGTCGCCATCTCTTCAATTTTGCTTTTTTGAGTTTCAGTTTCTTCCTCTGCAAAATGAAGACAGGATCTACCCTGCTGGTTAAAAAGCAGCAATGAAGGTCAAGTGCCAGAACCAGAGAAGTCTGATAGGCGGGAGCTCTCGCCATTTCTGCTGAAAGGCTGGCTGTGATGGCAGAAGCGGTGCTCTAAACCCCAGGCCTGGGCCACTGAGGCGTGGGTTTACAGACTGCCCTGCCTAGCGCCTCCAGGGAGGGCAAGGGCAGGGATTCAGCAGGACATCTGCAACCGGTTCCCAGTGCTTCCCAGCAGAGGTCGGTTTCGCAAGGCCGGTCCGAGGGTCCGAGGGCGCAGACACTCGTCCGGGTGTGTTTCCTCGGTCATTTTCTTGTTCACCGAGACGCCTGTCCCGCGGCGCAGCCTTGCTCCCTGCATCTTCCTGTGCGCTCGCCCCCTGCTTCACATCTCCGAAGACCGCCCGATTCTGTAGGGGTGGGGGGTGCTGGAGATGAAGGGGCGCCGCCTCAGAAGGGGAAGCGGGCGAGCCGAGTGCCGCGTGAGGTCCGGGGAAGGGCTGCGCCGGGGAGAGGGTGAGCGCCGCGGGCCCTGCAGGTGGGGGCTCCTGCCTGAGAGCCTAAAATTTTAAAACTTAGGTGATGGAAGATGGGAAGGAGGAGAGAAAAGTGAGGTAAAGGGTCCTACTAAGGAGTAAAAGGAAGTTAGTAAATTAACTGAAAAGAACAAACAAGAAAAGAAAAAAAAAACCTAAAAGAAAACAAGAATGAAAAGAACAAAAAGAAAAACCCAAGGAAGAAAGAAAGAAGGAAAGAAAGAAAGAGAAAGAAGTAAAGAAAGAAAAATTAGTTTAAAAAATTCCTCCGGGTCTTCCACTGGGCGCAGTTAATCAGTGGTCTCTGCCTAAGGAGGTAGTCACTTCAGCAACTATCACTTCGTGTTTTCCTCTCCTGTACCCCAGGCATAGCTCTCTCTGCCTAGGTTCATAGCCCGTGGGTTTCTGAGGTGGCCCCCGTCTGCCGTGCCTGTGGCACCTCTGTCTGTACCCCCCAGGCCGAGAGACTGTCCAAGCTCAGGTGCGCCCTTGCTCACACTGGTAGTGGGAGAAGCAGTCAGACCACTGATCTGGGGCTGGCTGTAGGTACCAGGGTGGGGGCTGGAGCAGACCCTGGACCTAGTGCCAGGACCTACAGACCCAGACACCTTTAACAGCCACACATGCTGTGCTCAGCCTCTTACCACTGAGAGCGGGGCCTGCACGTCCTCCCCAGCCTGAGCTTAAATTTCTCAGGAGGTCTGTTTTCTACCTCACTGACTCTGGTGGGCGTCTCACACCTAATCACTGTGGCAGGGCAAAGCCGTGAAGTGCGTTGTTCTGTAGCTGTTCCGTGGCTCAGTCTTTAACAACCAATTGCTTCCCCAAATCACTCCTGACTGAACCCTCTCAAGTAGAACGTGCCCTGTGCTTTATGTGTTCACCAACTTGTCTGCTGACCTCTGAAGGGCATCGCTTTCAGAGTAAAATCCCACGGAGGTTTTGCAGCTCACAATAGCCGTGGGCTTTTTTTGGGGGCCAACGCCCTGGCCAGATCTGTTGGGCTTACCTTGTGTCTGTGAAGACAGGTCCCCTCCCTGGGAGCAGGATGGGCTTCCAGACCGCTTCATTCTTTTCTCTGTGTTGTGCTTTGGTGCTCCAACTTCTCTGAGGTTCCTAGTTTTTCCATCGACTCCCTCTCATTTCCTGGCTATCTACTCTTTCTTGTCCTCACCAAGTTGTTTTCTAGGTGTCCTGATTCTGGGTCTAGAGAGGCTGTATTTTGCAGTATTTAACCAGGCCCAGTGGAAAGCAGGGTCTAGAGAGGCCATTTTTCTTTTTTCCTCTACTCTGCCATTTTCCCTGCTCACCTGGCTTTGTGTATATTTTTATGTATTTATTTGTTTAGTCTTGAACTCATGACGATCCTCCTGCCTCAGCCTCCCAAGTGCTGGGATTACAGGTGTGCGCCACCATGCCTGGCACTTTGTGTATATTTTTAAAAAATTATATTAAGGACAGATTTCATATTCCTGAGACGTGTTGAATTATAGGTCCAATGGAAAACACATAAATAGATACAACTGGTTTTGCTTAACCTTCTGTTTGATTCTGATCGATTTCACATATAAAATTACATTAATGTGTCAGGGCTATAGCGCAGTGGCACAGCGCCTGCCTGGCAAGCTCAAGTTCCTGAGTTTGATTCCCAGTACCAAAAATAAAATTACATTAATGATAGAGATGAACACCTTCTTTTATCTCATCTTCCTTTCTCTGAATCTATTTCTGAATGTTCTACCTTGTTCCCTCTCTCAGTAGAGCTAAGGTTGCAGAGATAAGAAAATGCACTTATTAGGTGACTCAGAAATACTGAGCATTGTGGCTGGAGAATGAGGGCTATTTGAGCATTATGTATTATGCACTGTTACTTTCACTGTTCTTTCCTAGTGTAAACTAGGTTTTAATGTATATTTTAGGGTATACAAGGAGCTACTACTTAACGAGCACTTGTTATATGCCAGCCCGGTGTTAATTACTTTATATAGTTGATATCACTTAATTCTCATTCATATGAAATAGGTGCTATTATTTTTCCCACTTTACAGGTGCCAAAACTGAGTTTTTAAGGGAGTTTATTTGTCTCAACATAGCAGGGATTTGGATCTTACCAGTTGACTCCATGTCCTGTGCTCTTGCTGTTGCCTATGCTATCAACAAACTACATTTACTTTTGAAATCTATCAGAAACTAATTACCATAATTGCAAGAATCCACAGGAAGAAATCAGTAGATTGGAACCAATCTTAAAGAGAAATGACAGTAAACATGTGTAATGGTATGTTATAAAATAGTGGTCTTCTAAAGTACGTTATAGAGTGAACGACACATTTGAATGGGAGGCTTTCAGGGTAAGTTCTTCTTTACTTTACCATTTATAGCAGATACTTGCCCTAAAAACCCCTGTTTTGCTAAGAAGCTAATTATTATCAGAACTTTGCTAGTTTGTAAATGTTTCAAGTTTACACTTCCCCAGCTCCGAAAAGATTATCCAGAATTTCTAACACAATGTTGTTTTCCTGAGTTCTGGTAATAAATTCTCATTTGTTTATTATCCTTTATACTCACTACTGGTACATTATCAAAACAGAGTCAAGGTGTTTGCATTTCCATTAGAATGTCAGGGGTTTTTTGTACATTCAGGTAATGACAAACTTATATAAACAATTGGAAACTGAAAATAGCATAGTGCTTACCCAGATTTAAATTCCAAAAGGATAAAATGATCCCATAAAAAGTGCTACTTGAAACAAATTTCAAAAAAAAATTCAGTCAACATAAAGGATGGAATCTGCTGAAATGCAGCAAAGTTATAAAACAAAACATTTCACCCTTCAGAACTAAAACCTCACGTGTGAATTAATATCTGAAACATTGATTGGAAAGTTTTTTATCCTGGTGCTTAGGAAGCCTCATGGCCTCCTGTGAAACTCTTGCAGTGAATATTTCAGGTTGAATTTACATCGTCTAGGCCAGCCCAGGTCAAGGCATGGCTGTTATGGCCACATGGAACAATACTACTGTTTATAGCCACAGCAGGATGCCAGGAGCTCTGCAAGCTTCCAAGGTCATCCGAATAGCGGGAGCAATTGTGTCCTTGCTGTAAGTATAACTCACTCTGATCAAATTAATTTTATAGAAATTAATCAATATGGTCACAAGAGATAAAATAAAATGGACTTAATACTCTATAGAAGAATATTTTTCCCATACCCACAATGAAATTCCTTTCAAAACCTAGCTCCCTGAGTGAATTTAAAGCATAATTTGAAATTTTTAGAAACAAATCTGTCGCATAAAATACTGTGTCTAAAATTGAAATCATTCAGTGAATAGTGATTAAGTTTCTCTTATGTGTGGTTGTGACTTCCATGCTTTAGCATAAGTTTCCTTAGTTAATGCTTACAAATATATATGAAGTAGAGACCATAATTCCTAACTTGCAGACAAACACGCTGGAGATCACTAGAACCGAGCAGAAGACAAGATGGAATGCCACCCACTTGAATGCTCGGTAGCGGGCTTGGTGCTCGAGGTGGGAAAGTGTGAAACACATGCAGCAGGAATGGTGAAAATGGATTGAAATGTTTTCCACTTCAATTCCACTGCTCTTTCCACGCCACCCGCCTGCTTTTAATAGTACCTTCTGGTGGCAGTTGGAAATGCAGAGGCTTCGGCAAGCAGGGCTGGGGAAAATGACAGCTGGGGACTCCTATCGGAAGTAAGGTGGCCTGCAGCCTCAATTATGCTGAAATGAGCACAACTTTACAATACTATTCTGGGAGCTGGGGATATAGCTCAGTGGAATAAGCGCCTACCTAGCAAGCACAGGGTCCTGAGTTCAATCCCCAGTGCCGCCAAAACAAAACAAAAAAAAACACAATACTATTCTCTCCTTGGTGTTGCAAGGAGAGGGTAAACTCAGAGATGAGCCTAATGATAGACTTTTGCCTGCAGAAGTGGCTAAAGTGACCCATGAATGAACCAGGTTCTAGAGACTTCTCTTTCTAGTAGTAGCAGGCTAGGTAATTTGAATCAGCTTTCTGTAATGACAATTAGAAGTTCTAAACAAAGTATTTTATTTATTTATTTACGTATTGATTGGTGTTCTTTATAATTTTTTTAGTATATAATTGAAAAAATTTAATAACATTGTATAGCTAACAAGACAGTAACTAATTGTTTTCTAGGATATGGAAGAAAATAGTGACACATGGAAGGGGCCCAGAACCAACGGTCACTTTTCCTGGAGGCATCTGCCAGTTCTGGAGAGATTTTGAGAGCCTGAGACTCTGACCACTGCTTTGGACAATGCATGGGGCCAGGGTAGGGATGTGAGTTCAGGGCTTGCCAAGCATTGGTGGTGCTGGTAAAGCTGTCTCAGTTTACATTGTATCTTGCAAGTTTATATTCAAAATATGAGGGTAAACTCACAGCAGGTTGTTTGGTTTTGTTTAAAAATATGTCAGCCCTTTAAATTGAATTGAGGTTGTCTCAAATTGCTGGTGCCTCCAGCCACCTGATGAAACATGCTTGGTGAAAGAAATTCAATATCATCCTTGACCACACAGCTATTCCTGTGAATAGCTCAGGAATTCTGGTATTCCATCAAGAATAAAAAATAACCAGGTGCACAAGGTAATGAGATGGTATGAACATAATCCTCAAATAGATGATACAAAAGGACACAAGGGCTCCAGACAGTATAGTTATTAGTCACGGACTTTAAAATATGTATGTTTACTATGTTTAAGCATATAGGACAAGACCACACATTGAAACATAAAACTGGAAATTGTATGATGTAATGCTATAAGAAATTAAAACTAAGATTGCAATAAATGTGTTGCACATTAGACACAGGTAAAGAGACAACTACACAGTTGGAAGATAGGTCAGAAGACAATGTCCAAAATGACTATTAAGCAAAATAAGAATCGCTAATGGCCACAGCAGATGCAGTGAAAGAGCTACATGTACGCTGTGAGATTTTCAGAAGATTGAAGGAAGCAGAGAGAGCATAAGCCAGAAGTATTTGAAAGGATAATGGCTGAGAGTTTTCTAAACTATTGAAATAAATGAAGCAACAGATTCAAGAAGATCAGATCTGGGAACCATAGGAAATGTAAGTGCAAAATAATTTTAGTCTTTGCATAGCAAACGCATGCCAATGACAACCAAATATATTTTTAAAAGTATAAATGCTTTTCAAACATTACACACTTGAAAACTTTTGTTAGATTTTTCAGTCATTGCCAGTACCTGTGAAGCTCTTTTGTGATTGTGTATTTGGTCTATCCTATCTTTGGGTAATCTTTGAGTTTTGTAGGTATAATTTGTTTTTATTAATGGAATAGTCATTTTTTTCTTCTGATAAGAATTGGCAGTGATAGATCCTGAATTAGCTATTTCAGGATTAAGGTAGCAATTCCACCATCCCTAACTATGTAGGGAATAGGCTTTCTCTTAGGTGCTAGGAAGGAAGGTGCTGATATAAGTAATATTATTTCATTTGTGGTAGTGGGGTTCACGGAGGAAAAGTACAATCTAAAAGAAGTTGTTGTGAGATGTACTTATGGACTATTTCCAAAACAAGAAAACACAACACATGTAAAGAGGCCGTTTAAAAGTAAACGTATAACAAGGGAAAAACATAACTAACCGATTTCTGGATCAGAACTGAAGCACTAAACAATAAATTTGGGTCCAAGTATTCTGTCATAAAAACAAAGAGGGAAGGTTACCTACCTTCTATATTTTGAAACACAGAGTGTAGGGATTCACTTACAAGGGAAACTTTTCTTTCTGAAATTGATGCAAAGGAGACATCAACGGGAGAAGAGGAAGCACTGGACTTGGAGATGAACACGACTCATTCAGCACTAGTGTTGCTACTCAGCACGCGCTCAGTTACTCTCTTTGCTGTCAGCGACTTCTTAGGAAGGAGGATAAGAACACCATAGCTGACCCATCTACCCAAAGCTGGTGTGAAGGTACATACCCATTGGAAATGATAGACAATATGAAGAAAGACTTCAGCTCCTAGAGGTGAGGGCATGGGAAAAAGTACCCTCTGACTTTAAAGGAAGTTTAGATTTCACTCCAGCACATTGATTCTGGGTAAGAATTCAACCCTTATGTCAGTAGTCTTGCTGAATGAGAGGGATTAAGCATGAAAATAAGCAAATTCTTCTCCAATATTTATGAAGTATGTATGGCTAGGGTTAGGGAAGAACATGAATTCTAGGAACAAAAGCCTAAATTATATTTATCTTTTACAAGAGTCTGTAGTGAATTTAGAAATAGATTATTGATTAGATTAAGAAAGTTGCAAACAGCGGCAGTCAATATGGATGTACCAAGAATAATTTACAAGTGCTCTCCTGTTTATATGCATTTCGACTCTAGCAAAGGACCCCAAAAAATTTCTGAGGATCACTGAGGATAAGGTAAAAAGAGAAAGGACTAGAAGATAAAATGCTTTGGTAGATTCATAACGGAGGGATGGCTTGTGTCTCAGGACTTCCCATCAAAGAACTGATTATTAACTAGGCAGAAGAGATTTAACTGCCATGCTGCATTGACCTATCCAGCTTCTGAAATGATCAGTTTAGATTATGACTTAGAAAATCTGCTCGCTTCATATGCTGAGGCTGTGAAGGAAGTGAATGTGCTGAAGGGTAAGGTGCCCTGCACAGTGCTGACACAAAAACAAACTTAAGGATCCATGGAACAGAACAGAGGATGCAGACACAACCCCAGACAATCTAACTATCAGGTGTTTGACAAATGCTGGCTGGACTGTAAAGCAGTGCTTTCAGCGATAACAAATAGCCCGCTGTGGTACATCACCACAGTGTAGGGGAAAAGGACCCCTCCCAATTGTTGGTGGGGATGTAAATAGCACAACCACCTTGGAAACCAATAGGAAGATTCTGCCCCCAAACTAAAACTAGAAATTCCATTCAACCCAAGCATTCCTCTTCGAAGGATTCTCCCTAAAGAGTTAAAGACATTGTCTTCCAGAGATACACTCATACCCATGTGTAAAGCAGTACATTTCATGATAGCTCAACCTTGGAAGGCGCCTATGACCCCATCAAGAGAAGAATGGATAAAGAAAGTGTGGTATTTGTACATAACAGAGCACTACTCTGCCATAACGAAGAACAACCTTGAGTCATTTTAGGCAAATGGATGCATTTTAAGATCATAACATTAAATGAAATAAATCAGACACACATACCTAAATATCACCTGGTTTTTCATATATGAGAAGCCAAAAATATAAATAAAGAGCAAAACAGAAGATAGATAACAGGAAAGAGAGAGACTCTTTGTAAAAGGGAAGATGACCAAGGGGTGGTGGCCTGGGAGTGGGGAGGGACGGAAACCACAAAAGGAATTGAGAGGTGTTATATACATGTAAACACTCCCCATGAATGTTGTCATTATGAACTGCAAATATGCCCTAACAATAAAAAAAAAAAAAAGCTAGAACATCCCTGGGAGGGCTTCTCTTTAAAAAAAAGATTTCTACATATCTTGATGCTTGAAAAGAATAGTGGTTTGAAAAGAATGAATTTAACATGGATCAAGAAAGTTAAGGTAATCATTACCTTTACATTAAAAGTCAACTTCATGATACGGTGGAGAGTTGGCTGCAGTGTGATTTATAGGAAGAAACATTCAGGGTTTTAGTCGACAGCAATGGAAGTGTGCACATGTGATTTGTTTCCATCCCCTTGCTCCGGAAACAAACCCAAAAGTCTCTGACTTCTTACGCCAGACTAGGAGAAATAGCTCATCTAGACCAGAGGAGAGTGTTTTCCTCTTACTTGGAGCTGTTTAGCTCACATCTGGAAGCTGGTGACTGCAGAGCAGTGTGCATTTTAAGTGGGGCTCTAACCGAGCGGAGCTGAGGCGAGGAGGGCGACCAGAGTGTCAAGAGGCTTAGAAACACTCATATGAAACACGCTGTAGGACTTGGGTTCCTTTGCCTGGAAAAGGAGATGGTGTGGGTCTGTGTTTATACAGGAAGATAACATAATGTCTGCAAGGAATTTAGCTTGGGGCACTAGCACAGTAAACACCCAATAAATGCCAACTGCAATTCCGATTCTGCTTGTAGAAACCTTGAACATGTTATGTATCCTCAAAGGGAAATCGTTCCAACAAAGTGTGGAAGTTACGGGAAACAGTTATTTCTGTACAGGGAAAGAAGAATGTTCTCTTAGAACTACACAGAGATATAAGTGACTGTTTCATGGCTTAGTCATCCCTCATTGTGCTGTAGAACCCCTGTGTTTTCACAACAGCCTCAGTAGTCTAAAGAGGTGCGGTAAGTGGATGTTATCCATCATCTTATGGCCTAGAAACAGACTATGTTCTATTACATAGCCGTTTCCACATGACCAGCTTAGCTACTGAAATAAGACACTTGGTCATGGTCATGCTGATGAGCTTTTTGTCTGAGGGGGAGACATAGTTGCTGAAGATCTGACAGTGTCTTAAAGGAAGAAAAGTTTTGCAGGAGAATAATTCACTCTCACTAACTATTCACTAAATCACACTCCGTAAATATTTATTTAATGAATTATCAAGACAGAAAATACTTTTAGTAGTTACCGCCTGGTGATTATTTGAAACCCCCAAACAGAGGGAAGTTGGCAATGAGAAAAAGTGTGTGTGTGTGTGTGTGTGTGTGTGTGTGTGTGTGTGAACTTCCTCATGTCCAGGAACTGCTCCTGCCTGGAGGTGAGGGATCCTGGGCCTTGCTCTGACATGAGATATGCCTTGGCATGCAGGGGACTCCTTTGCTGTCCTTTATTCCTTCACAGATGACAATATTTTCAGAAGAAAAAGGAAAAGGAACGTCTCCTTTTCTGTCTTCCTTTCTTCTCTTGATATGCATTTTATGTGTGGGTCTTTGACAGATCTGAGCGTGACCCTCCTGCTGGCGGGGTAGGCCTGGCCAGCAGCTTGCTCTTCTCAGAGGGCACTTTGGTAATCATCCTTAGTAATGGAGCCAATACCGTCCATGGCCCCCACCTAACACACCACCTTGCTTCTAGACACTACACTAGATCACTTAAAATAGGATGTCAAGGAATTTTGATGGCTAGGATTTCCTATATCCCAACCCTACTTAAACCTACTCATGCTAAGTGATATCACAGACATGTTCTATTTCTCAGCTTAAAAGAACTTTACAGAGGATGTGGTATTATATCATTCCACTAATATGAAGTTGAAGAAATGGCTTGATATTCCATTGAAAGAATTCACCATCAGCCCTGTCACATAAATTCTTAAAAGCTTTCTAAGAAATAGGACATGGAAATAATACTGATTTGTAAACTTGTATCCCATTCTGCAAGAGATGGTTTGTGAACCTGCTTCTGAGTCTCCAGGGGAAGGTCCATGTTAGAGAAAACAGAGAGCTTGGTGAGGCACTCAGGCACTAGTGAGATATTTTTACTAGTTGTAAATGAAGTCATGGGGGAAGTATTAAAATATGGTCAGATTCTTTTTAGGTAAGCCGTTACAAGCAGCATCAAGGTCCAGACTTTAGAGGTTATGTGCAGTTTAGAATTCTGATAATGACACGAAGTTGTTCACATCATCCATGCTAGAGTGACAATATTCTTCTTTTCCTCTGTTCTTTTTTTTTTGAGACAGGGTCTCGCTATGCAGTTCAGGCAGGCCTTGAGCTCACTTTGTAGCCGAGGTTGGTCTCTAACTCAATGATCCTCCTGCCTCAGCCTCCCAAGTGCTGGGATTACAAGCGTGCGCCCACCACACCCATCTTTTTCCTCTTGAATGCATTTTCTCTAAAGCTGCTGAATGTTTAACCAAGGAGGCAATGACTAAACAGTTTGACAAAACATCAAGTTACAAGAACATGGAAAAATCTCATTTATAGTTCGTGCTTGGAACTAATATTGGAGGTAAACATACCCTCATATGCCTTTTATGTAATTCCCTAACAGACATGTGTTTTAGAATTTCCTTTCCTTATTTACATGACTTTATCTTCCATGGTGCCATTTACCTTGTGTTTTTAATTTGGAGATTTTGGAGGGTGGTTATTTACTTCCTTATGTGATTAAAGAGGTTTGGTCACTTTTAAGCTGACTTGTATGACCTTAATGCTAAATTTTTATTATTCTATAAAGTGAATTTTTAGGATGTTTAGGAATTGTTTGGGCATGTTCTTTGATTATATGCAGTGTTTTATAAAGTGGCATTTATGTATGTACGTCAGTATGTATGTATGTATTTGTTCAGTCACTTTGTAGCCCAGGTTGGTCTTGAACTCATGGTGACCCTTCTGCCTCAGCCTCCCTACTGCTGGGATTACAGGTGTGCACCACCATGCCCTGCAAATGTGGCTTATATTTAGAATGAAAAAATTCTGCCAAGGTTATTTTCTTTAATAGTCTCTCCAGCAAACACAGTGACTTCATTGTCACTTGTATTAACATGGGGACCAGGAGCCTCTAAGAAAGTAGAGATGTTCTGATTTGATGGCAACGATTAATGTGAAAACATGAAAACCAGTTTAAGGACTCCCCTTTTGAGATTAAATTATCTGAAAATCTCAAATTAAGAGTTATGATCTCATTTCTTTGCTCCTACTTTCAATTCTTAAACATAACAAATTAATGATCAAGGAAAGTAATTTGGAGATAAGAACAGTGCATGTCAGCACAGCTGTGGCACAGGAACACATTTTCAGGGGCATGAATTCTGGGCACGGGAGCCTACCAGTCTCATGTTTCTTGACTCTGATCTGAAAAATATTGCTTGTGAACTGTAACTAGAGGATTTTCTTATAAAGAGGCCAAGTCCTATCCTGAGCATATAAAAGTAACCATTCTTTTAAACACTTTTTTTATTGTAAAGAAAAATAAACAATAAAAATAATGGTATGAAATTTCAAAACAAGATTGTAAGAGAGGAACAATGCTTAATGCATCGCATATTGTTATCTTCAAAGTAGTTGCTCATATTACAAGATGCAGGCATGAAAAATTGATCAAACAATACAGGCATAAACCTTCGCTTTCAGTGAGCTAATGGTGATTAGTAGTATAACTATTTTAACTATCGTGTGTGTGTGTGTGTGTGTGTGTGTGTATGTGTGTGTGTATGTGTATGTGTGTGTATGTGTGTGTGTGTTTACCTATTTTTTCCTTTCCCTTCCTTCTTTTCACTTTTCCCCACCTCAGTTTCTCTTTCCTTTTGAGCATTTTCTTCTCATTTCACAATATCTAGTGTACCTTTAGGGTATTATTTACTATTTCAGCTTCTTACACTGTGGAAACGATATGATCACACATGTGAGACTGATTTACTTCACATATGTGTATGGACCCAAGTTGCATCCATTTCCCTACCTCTTGTTTTTTGGTGTGCCAGGAATTGGACTCAGGTTGTGCTTGCCATGTAGGCACTTGTACTACTGGGCTAGATCCCTGGCTCCCACTTCCCTATAAATGTCTCAAGTGTTTCCTTCTTTACAGCTGAGTAGTACTCCATTGTATAAAAAGACCGTATCTTTTTTATCCATTTATTGGTTGATGGGCATCTTGGGATTCCAAGATTTAGCTGTGACAAATTGTGCTACTATAGACATGGGTGCACATATATCACTGTGGTATGATGTTTTTAATTCTTCTGGGAAAATACCCAGAAAGGGAATAGCCAGGTTGAATGGGACCTCTAATCCTAGTTTTGTGAGGAATTTCCACACTGATTTCCACAGTGGTTTCACCATGTACACTCCTACTAACAGTGGAAAAGTGTTCCTTTTTCACCATAGCCCCACCAGCATTTATTGTTGGTTGTTTTCTTGATGGTTGCCTTTCTTACTGGTCTAAGATGAAATCTCAGTATTGTTTTAATTTGCATGTCTCGAATGACCAATGACATTGAGCATTTTTTTCATGTATTTATTTGTAATTTTGATTTCTTCATCTGAAAAGTGTATATTCATCTCAGATGTTCATTTTTGGATTGGGTCTTTGAATATTGTATGGTCTGATTTTTTTCAATTCTTTTTATGTTCTAGATATAAGTCCTTTGTCTCAGGGACAGTTAGCTAAAATGTTTTCCCACTCAGTGGGTTGACTTTTTACTCTGCTGGTGATTTCTTTAGATGTGCAGAAACTTGTCAGTAGGACGAGATTCTAGTTGTTGATTCTTTAAAGTGTTTCCCATGCAGTTTGGGTTTTATTCATGAACTCTCTGCCTACCCCTATGTCTTCAAGATTTCTACCCACTTTCTCTTCCAGTAGATTTAGTGTATTTGCTTTAATACTTAGATCTTTGATCCATTTTGACTTTAGGTTAGTGCATGATGATAGTTTTAGTCTTTGGCATGTAGAGAGCCAGTTTTTCTAGCACCATTTATTAAAGAGGCTATCTTTCTTCCAGGGAAGGCAATGTTTGGCCCCTTTGTCAAAGATAAGGAGGCCGAGTGTGTTTGTAGTTGTGTCTGCATCTTCTAATCTGTTCCATTGTTCTCCAGGTCTGTTTTTCTGCCAGTATCATGCTGATTTTATCATAGTAGCTTTGTAGTATAATTTCAAATCAGAGATTGTGATGCCCTCTGCCTTGCCTTGTTGCCCAGGATTGCCTTTGCAATTCTAGGTCTCTTCTGTTTCCGATTGAGTTTTATGAATGGTTTCTCTAGTTCTGTGAGATATGTTAATGTATTTTGATGGGGATTGCACTGAATCTGTATAACAATTTTGGGGGTATGGCCATTTTCACAATGTTGGGTCTTCCTATCTATGAGCAAGGAATGTCTATCCACTTTCTGAGATCCTCACTGATCTCCTTTTTCAGAGTAAAAGTACCATTCTTTGAGGTGTAAGAATATCTGCGACACTTTTTGCAATGTTAGTATTAGGAACCTAAGTAAAGTCTAGCATTCCAGTCTAGTGTGGACTGCATATATAATATACTGATATAAAGATCAAACATCCCTAATCTGAAATCCAAAATGCTCCAGAATTTGAAACTTTTCGGCATAATGCCACAAGTAGGAAATTCCACCCTTCCTGTAATGGGTCACAGCCAATATATGTGTACTAAAAATATTGTATAAAACTACCTTCAGGCTATGTGTCTAGGGTACATACAAAGCATAAATGAACTTCATGGGTAGACTTGGGTCCCATTAGCAAGATATCACATTATGCATTTGCCAATATGCCAGAACTGAAGATTTTGAAGTCCAAGAGAATTGTGGTCCAGTGCATTTTGCAGAAGGGATTCTCAGCAGGCACAGTCTACCTGTCTGTACAATTAAATACCAGCTTCTGTCCCTCCTGATATTTTTATTGCCCTTCACTTCCACTGAGCAGCCAGGCCAGGGACTGTTGCAGGGCAGGAGGGGCCAGGATGATAACATGGTAATTGCTTGAAGCCGTACTTTTATCTTTTGTAAAAGCCTGAAGTTATTCAGGAACCTGTGCTGGCTGCACTGGATGAGGAGAAAGAAGGGGTGCTCCTGTGGACAAGAAGGGGAGGAAAGGAGTATTTGTGGAGACAGGAAAGAAGGAGCATGGGTCTCCAGGGTGGATAATGAAGAACAAACACAGCCAGGAGTAGTAGTGCATGCCTGTAATCCCTGCACTTGGGAGGCTGAGGCAAGAGGATCACTATGAGTTCATGACCAGCTTGGGCTACATAGTGAGTCCAGGCCAGCCAGAACTACATAGGGAGATTAAGTTGGGAAGATTGAAATTTCAGTACAGTCTGGGGATCTTAGTGACTTAGTGAGATCTTGTTTCAAAATAAAAAAATAGAAATGGGCTGGGGATGTGTCTCAGTGTGAAATCCCTGAGTTCAATCCCAGTACTTCAAAACAAACAAACATCAAAAAACAAAAACGACCCTCCCAAATCACCACTACAGGCAGTAGGACGGTGCTAGAAGGCATAAAGGAAGGGGAGGTCAAAGGGCGAAGGCAGCAGGCTGAAGAGCAGGGTCTGGTGTCTTGGAAGGTTGGCAGTAAAAGACCAGACCGGACCACTGAGCCGGCCTGAGGAAACGCTCACACTCGCCCCCAGCAGGCTGTGAGAGGGAAAGCAGCCTGTTCCAAGGAAAACTGGTGGCAAGGGTCCTTGAAGACTGACAGGCGAAGAATCTTCAAGCTGAGTAAGACCAGAGAAAGAATTTCCAGGTTACTGTTGAGATGAATGAGTGTTCTTGCATTTGACCTCCACGTGCCTAACCAGGCGTGGAAAGAATGAATGACCTCTATGTGCAGACAGGGTTGGGTAAACCCGTGAAGAGATATCCGGACTCCCCATACTCCGCAGGGGTGCATATGTGAACAGTACCATGGTCAACTCAACTAACGGTGAGCAGAGAATGAGAATGGTGGTCCTAATGCTGGTCAGGTACAGCAAAAGAAGCCCTGGCAGAGCGCTGGAGGGGAGATAATGGTCAATTACTTGAAGAAAGGGAGTAGATACTGTGCGTCAACAGCTTTAAAAACACTCAGTCCCTTCAGCCTATACATTCTGAGAATCTCACTTGAGGACATCACAAGAAATATAAATAAATATGCATGATAAAAGATATTTAACATTCATGTTTAATATTCACTATCTTTAATAATTTTAAAAATTGTACAAGCTAAATATTCAGCACTAACTTTCAAGCAAGTCATTACCTTGTTGCAATGAAATATTATGCAGTCATTAAATTTATGTTTATAAAGAGCACATGAATTTGAAATATTGATATAACCATGTTAAATAGCATAAACGTTTGTAGTTATAGTATGCTCTCGATTATGTAAAAGAAAATTGCAAAAAAATGTTTGAAGGAAATGTGCTAAAATATAACAGTTGCTACCTGTCTTTGGGTTAAAATATTTTTATTCTTTTTAAAAAATGTCTTTATTGGCTTTTAAAGTTTTCTAAAGAGATTTTTGAGTTCCTTGGGAGAAGAGTTGAAGAAGTGGCTATTATGTTCTTTTGTTTATTAACTTCCAACTCATGTGGGAAAGCAGACATAATGAATTTTATAGAAGCTCGGTATTTAAAATCTGAAGGTCTGCTGAGGAATGTGTAAACAAAATGTGGTAAACAGGAATGATGCCCTAAATACATGTTGAGTTCTAATCTCCAGGACCCATGACTATATTAGGTCTCACACAAAAGGGAAAGTAAGGCTGCAGATGGAACTAAGTCTGCTGACCCACAGACCTTGGGGTGGAGAGACTCTCCAGGAATTTTCTGCTAGCCCAGTGCAAGCACAAGTGTCCTTTGAAGCTGAAGACAGAAGCCAGAGAGAGACCAAGAGATGGCCGTGTGAGAAGGACTTGGTCTAACCTTGGCTTGGAGGACGGAGAAAGCCAAACAAAGCGAGCAACCTTCAGCAGCTGAAAACAGTCAAAGAAACAGGCTCTACTCTGGAGCCTCCAAAGGAAATAGTCTGTTGACACCTTGATTCCAGCCCACTGATAGCCATTTTGGACTTTTGACCCCAAGAGGTAAAAATAATAACAAATGCATGTTGTCTTAAGCCCCTAAGTTCGTAGTAATTTGATGCAGCAACAACAGGAAACCCATGCACAAACCATGATGTCACCCTGACAGAGGCAGTAGCACTCCTGAAATGACAGTGAGCCAGCCTGGACAAAATGATTTCAAGTGTACAAAATATTTCCACATGCCTTAGGGTTGCTGACCTGCATAGGTTCTTAGCTGTGCATAGCTGGAAATCAAATGTGGGCCAGTGTCGATGCTAAAAGAAAGTTTTATTATGTAAGAAACACAGCTGCCCCTAGTTGGGGACAGCAAATGGGGCTGCTCCATAGACAGAGTGACCCTGCACAGAGGACTCTTTTTAATTTTATGAGTCTCAAAGGAATGCCACTAGTCATCCATGGCTGTCTTTTAAAGGGGCAGGGGGCCTCTGAGCAGGTGGAGTTAGGTTATTTGTGTTGCTCCCAGCCAGTATGCAGGCAGAATGCACACCCTGCTCTCAGGGCATCTGCACTGAGCCACAGCCCCAGCCCTTTTTCTATTTTTTATTCTGAGACAGGGTCTTGTCGCCCAGGATAGTTTTCCACTGAGATTGTCCTGCCTCAGCCTACCAGAGTACTGGGATTCCAAGCAGGCACCGCCACACCCCGGTACATCCTGCTTCCTTATCTCGGGGAGTGCCTGCCTTGCCACTTTGATTAACCTGTTTTCCTTTCACCTCTTATCATGCGGAAGTGCAGTTGCCTACTGGTCCCTTATCAGGCAGCTGCTTCCCTGTGCTGTTAACGCCACACCTAGGTCACACAGCTGGACTCGGGATGCAGACCACCAGGGGTCAAACCTGTCTCTGCAGCTTGTTTCCCGTTTGGCTTTTAGTAAGTGACTTAACCTGGTTTAAATCTTGTTAGCTTCCAGCTTCATTCGCTTGTCTGATCCCCACAGTGATCTTGTGAGAAATGCCTGCCCCTGCTTCATTTTACAAATAGGAGAATCAAGGCTTGGAGCAGTAAAACCACTTGTTACCATGTACGCAGCGGCAGCATTTGGATTCAGAGCTGGGCCTCTGACTCCAGTTCCCACCCTGGGCTGCTGTTCCCACGCACACACCCCAAGCAAGGGGACACACAAAGCAGAGCATTTTGTGAACTGTGGATGTCTGCTTGGCCAAGTACGGCAGAGAAAAAGGATGAATAGTCTATGCAAACAGTCCATGTGTTAAAATAATGGGATTTGCTCACTTTGAAACTTTGAGTAGAAAAATAAAGCCCCCTAAAGCAATAAACAAATTTTAATAATCTCAAACCTGTTCTCCAACTGTTTTCTTTTTCTTTTCCAAGGAGGTGGTTGTAGATTCACATGTGAACCAATGGGGACATTCTCCAGCTCTTGGGGAGCATGAAGACCCTCTGTAGCTTGGCTGGCCTACACCTCTCCCCGACATAGCTTTGCCTTTCTCTTCTGGTCACGCCCTCATCAAATGACAAGAAAAGCAATTTTAAAAAGTGAAACTCAAGCCCCCAGATGAATAAATGACTTTATGTATCAATCCCAGACATTTGGTCAAACAGTATTCCAGCTATGTTTGGGAGAGGGCTTCTGGATGAGGTTAACTGCTCAATTGACAGAGTAAAGCAGATCGCCTTCCCTAAAACGAGCGGGCATCATCCAATCACTTGAAGAGCTGATGAGAGAGAAAAAGGTTGAGTGGGCGGGAACTCCGTCTGACTGATTGGGACGCGGGTTTTTTCCCCCTCTTTGGACTGGGGCTACACCACTGGCTTTCCAGTTTATTGACTGCAGATCTTGGAACTTTTCTACCTCCATAAGTCCAATTTCTTATAATAACCCTCCAGTATCTTCCCCCTAATCTCTAGCACGTATCTTGTTGATGTAGTGTTTCTGGAGAGCCTTGACCTGCACCCCTTGGGGATGACTGAGCATTAGTACACAGCGATGGTCGTGGGGACCCCAGAGTGGCGGGGCAGTGAGCACCAGGAACTCGGCTTCCGCGGAGCAAAGCGCTTAGAGTCCCGGCAGCAGTAGCTTGGAGAGGAACTGAAAGGAGTGGAGGTTACTTAGGAACCACAAGGGAACAGACAGAGGGGAAGAAATAAGATTAAGAACGAGACCTCACCACAGAGGAGAGACTACGCCACACGGCCCATAGCAGCTGGCTGGCTGCGAGCTGCGGCACAGTGAAACTATGGCTTTTGCTCACCGGGAACTGGGGAACTACATACACCTGGACTGGCGGAGTCACCTGCAGTTGGAACCGGCAAGGAAAATGTGAGACCCTCCCTCCAGGGTGGCCCTCCACAACCAGCAATCGCTAAGTGACCTCGGCATCCATGGCCTCAGCTACGACTGTGAGCAAGCGCCGCGGGGAACAAGGCCGGAGGGAAGGGCCGAGTGCTTGAACCTGGGTCGCTGAGTTCCCGGAGCGATGAGGGACAGGCGCGGGAGGCTGCGGGAGTGGGGAGCGGAGGGCAGGGGTCCCGCTCAGGGGCGGGAGCTGGCGACACAGCCGGGGTTCTGCGTTCCCACACCAGGCTCAGCCTGAGGCACACAGGACCGGAAGCTCCCACTAGCGCCCATTCTCCCCGCGCGCAGCACATCTGTGCACCCGGCGCCGTGCTGAGGTGCATTTTGGCCCCAGCTATGCTCTTAACCCTGGACTGGGGAAAAGAGTCCTCCACTG
This sequence comes from Dinomys branickii, assembly GCA_004027595.1. Classification (NCBI taxonomy): domain Eukaryota; kingdom Metazoa; phylum Chordata; class Mammalia; order Rodentia; family Dinomyidae; genus Dinomys; species Dinomys branickii. The sequence goes on along the minus strand of PVLD010005881.1, from coordinate 80,480 downwards.
AAAACAACAGAAACTTTCTTGTATTATTCTTTGTATTACTTTTTTCTTTTAACTTAAAATTTTTAATACTATTTGAAATATTTAAAACATTCTTTGCTATTTTTCCCCTTCCGTGCATTTCGCTGCAAACTTTTATGCCATTATTTTACCTTTTTTTTCAGATACACATAGAAGAATGGGGAAGCACAGAAATAGAAAATCACTGAAACCCTCTTTCCCCCAACTCTCCCAGGCGGAACAAGGGGCCGCAAAGGGAGAAGAAAACAAACACCAAGTAGCAGAACTCCATGAAGAGTTCTTAGGACGAAGAAAACAAATGCGGTTATGAACTAAAAGTTCACAGCAATTTCACTCAGTATGCCTATGGTGAATTTGGGGCAAATAGGTAAAAAACTGGACGAGCCAACCCAAAGAGTTCAAAAATTGAATGACAGATTCAATAAGGATATGGAACCCTTGAAAAGATGTGGGACAGAAATAGCTGAAATAAAAACCTGTGTGGAGTTTATACATTGCAGAAATGACTGGTGTGAAGACAGAGTGTCTGGTCTTGAGGACAAAATAGTGAGTTACAATCAGGAGACTGAAGGAGCCCAAGGAACGAGAACGAGAGGACTGTCCAGCAGCTGCCAGATGACAGCAGGAGACCAATCCCAGGCGGGCAGGGCTGGATGGAACACTAGAAGATAGTCCAGATGGACCCGCTCACACTTTTACAGGAATCATGGAAGAACATTTCCCCAGTGTAAGAAAAGAGTACACAACACAGGTGAGTGACACTTGCAGAACACCCATTGATTATGATGACAGATGAAGCTCACCAAGATGTATCCTTATTAAAGTCCCAGAAATCCAGTTAAAAAAAAAAGCCCAGAATTTTAAAGGCAGCCAGAGAAAAACAAAAGATCATTTATAAATGTAAATCAATTAGAATTACAACAGACTTCTCAATGTAAGTCCTAAAGGTCGAAGAGTTTAGAGTGAATGAACTCACCCAGCAAAGCTATTCTTTAAAATAGATGGAAAAATAAGGCATTTCCATGGAAAAGAACAGCACAGAAGACATGTGCATGCTAAACCAGTGCTAGAGAAAATAGTCAAGAATATTCTTGACAGAAACAATGAATCAGACGCAGCTAAAAACACAGAGGTAACTAGTGAGGTCAATAGATAAACAGCAACAAAAAAATCAGGAAAAGAAAAACAACGGATACACCAACACATAAAGAATGCGATGATAGTAAATAACCCCTGCACATCTCAGTAATATCTCTCAATGTTAATGGCCTCAACTGTCCAATTAAAATACACAGATCAGCAGACTGGATTTAAAAAAAAATCCACAAATCTTTTACATTCAAGAAACTCATTTAATCCCAAAAAAGATTCATAGACTAAAAATTAAAGGATGAAAACAACATTTCATGCACCAGGGCCCTGAAAACAAGCAAGGGTTGGAACTCTAATATCAGACAGAGTAAACTTCATGTTAAAATGGATTAGAAGAGACAAAGAAAGTCACTATATCCTAGTTAAAAGACCAATCCAACAAGAAGAAATAGCATTAATAAACATGCACCAAATACTGGAGCACTCATGTCTATAAAACAAAAACTGGTGAAATTAAAGGTCAAATAAACACTAATACAATCATAGAGGGGATTTTAACACCTCACTTTTGTAAAGAGATAAATCAACTAAACAAAAAGACAGCAAAGAAATTCTAGAGCTACACCACACCCTTGAACCTATGGACTTTGACTCTTTTACAAAAGAGTATTCTTTTCAGCAGCACATGGTATGTATTTCAAAATAGATCATGTACTATTTTATGAAGCCTGGTTAAGTAAATATAAAGAATAGAAATTATTTTAAGCATACTATCAAAGAACACCCTGTATGAAAATGGAAATCAACAACAGAAGAAATTACAGAAAAGATAAAGACTTCCAGAAAACTAACAATGTACTACTAAAAGGCCAACAGGTCAGAGAAGAGAGCAAAGAAGAAATTTTAAAAGTTCTGGAAATTAATGACAACGACAGTACAATTCATCAAAACCTCTGGGACACTTTGAAAGCAGATCGAAGAGGAAAATTCATTACAGTCAATTGTCTCATTAGAAGTAGCAAACCAGGGGCTGGGGGTATAGCTCAGTGGAATAAGTGCCTGCTTAGCAAGTGCAGGATCCTGAGTTCAATCCCCAGTACCGCCAAAAAAAAAAAAAAAAAAAAAAAAAAGAAGTAGCAAACCAGGGGCTGGGGATATAGCTCAGTGGAATAAGTGCCTGCCTAGCAGGCGAGGGTCCTGAGTTTGATCCCCAGTACCGCAAAAAAAAAAAAGAAGTAGCAAACCAGCCCCAAACCAAAATTAAGGAAGGAAATTATAAAGATGAGAGTGGAAATCAATGAAGTTGGGTAAAAAAACACAATAAATATAATCAACAAATCAAAGATCTAGTTCTTTAAAGAATAAATAAAATAAATAAGTTTCCAGGGAGATTTATCGAGAGAAAGAGAGAAAAGGCTCACATCAATGCAATTAGAAATGAAAAAGGTGGGATCCCAACAGACCCTGCAGAAATCCAGAAGATAGTACCTACTTTGAAAGGTTATATTCCAAAAAATAAGCAAATTTTGAAGAAATGGACAGATTCCTAGACAAATGGAATCTATTGAAACTAACCTGAGGACATAAGTAGGCTTAACAACCTAGTAACAAGCAATGAAATGTATGTAGTAATAAAGAATCTACCAAATGAAAAAGCCCAGGACTTGACAGATTCATTGCTGAATTCTACAAAACCTTTAAGGATGTCAGATCACCAGCATTCCTCAGTTTCTTCAAAGAAATGGAAAGGGATGGAGTGCTCTCAAACATAATTATGGGATCCAGCATTAGCCTGATCCCCAAACCAGGTAAAGATCTGTCTAACACAGAAAACTACAGGTCAATCTTCTAGTGAACATAGGTGCAAAAATCTTCAACCAGATAACAGTAAATAGAATACAGCACATTATTAAAAGATCATACATCATTATCAAGTAGGTTTCATCCCAGAAATGCAAGGATGGTTCAACATGCATAAGTCAATAAATGTAATACATCACATAAACAGAAGCAAGGTGAAAAACCATATGATTATATTAATAGATGCAGAAAAATCTTTTAATGAAGTTCAATACTCCTTCATGCTGAAAACCCTGAAGAAAACAGATACAGAAGAATCATACAAGAATATGAAAAAAGCTATACATGACCAAGGCCAGCATCATACTAATGGGGAAAAACTAAAGTCATTTACCCTGATATCAGGAACAAGATAAGGATTCCACTATTACCTCTCTTATTCAACATAGTACTTGAAACAGAGCAAGAGAAAGAAATAAAAGGTATACATATAGGAAAAGAAGAACTTAAATTATCATTGTTTGCAGATGATATTATACTCTACATAGAAGACTCAAAGAACTTCACCAAAAACCTCTTGGAATTATTATAATAGCAACTTCAGCAATGTAGCAGGATACAAGAGCAACACATGAAAATTATTAGCATTTGTGTGCAGCAACAATGAATGGGGTGATAAGGAAATTATGAAAACAATACTATTCACAGTAGCTTCAAGAAAAATGAAATACCTAGGAACTAACTTAACTGAGGAAATGAAAGACCCCACAAAGAAAACCATAGTACTCTGAAAAAGGAGATTGAAGAGGACATCAAAACATGGAAAGCTGTCTCCTGCTCCTGGATAGGGAGAATCTATATTCTCAAAATGTCCATACTCCCAAAACTTTTAAACAGATTCAATTCAGTCTCAATCAAAATACCAACAGCATACTTTGCAGATCTAGAGAAAATAATCCTAAAATTCATATGGCATCGGAAGGACCTCAAATTTTTGAGCAATAAGAGCAAAGCAGGAGGCACAGCAATGTCTGACTTCAAGCTATACTACAAAGTAATAGTGATTAAAAATTATGACATTAGAACAAAAACAGATATGTGGATCAGTGGAACAGAACTGAGGACACAGAAACTTCTGCTAACGCATTTGACCTTTGACAAAGGGGCCAAAAGCATGTGTTGGAAGAAAGACAACATATTCACAAGTGCTGCTGGGAATTGATTATTTGTATACAGAAGATTGAAGTTGTACCCTTATCTCTCACTACAAGGTAAATTAAAATAAAAATGGATCAAAGATACAAACATGAAAACAGAAATATGAAATCTATTGGAAGATAAAATGGGTAAAACACTTGAAGACATAGGTGTTGGAAAGTATTTTTTAAACAAATCTCAGTTGCACAAGAAATGACAACATGAATCAACAAATGAGATTATATCAGACTAAAAATCTAGAGGACTAATATCTAGACTATAGAAAGAACTTTTTAAAAAACCCTAAAATTAAAGATCCAGTCAAGAAATGGGCAAGAGACATGAACAGATACTTCACGGAAGAAGGAATACAAATGGTTAACAAATATATGAAAAAACGCTCAACATCTTTGGCCACCAGAAAAATGCAAATTAAAACAACACTAAGATTCCAGAAAGAATTGGGATCATTAACAATAACAATGCTGGCAATAAAAAGTGCTGGCAAGACTGTGGTGAAAAAGTAACCCACTTTCACTGTTGGTGGGAATGTTTTTTGTTTTTTTTTTTGTGGGAATGTTAACTAGGACAACCATTATGGAAATCAGTATGAATATTTCTCAAAGAAGTGAAATTAGGAATTTCCTGTGTCCCAGCAGTCTTCGCAAAGAGTTTATGACATAATACTACAGTGATACATGCATCCCAATGTTTATAGCAGTGCAACTCATAGTAGCTAAGTTCTGGAAATAACCTGTGTACCCATCAACAGATGATTGGATAAAGAAAATGTGGTATTTATATACAATGGAATACTACTCTACTATAAAGAATGACAGATGTGAGATATTTGCAGAAAAATGGGTGCACCTGAAAAATATAATGTTGAGTGAAATAAACCAGACACCCAAACTTAAATACCATATGGTTACTTCCATTTGAGTGAGGCAAAGCACAAAGAGAGTAATAAAGGTTAGATAGAAGGGGTCAAGACAGTGGATCTCTTACAATAGGGGAGTGGTCCAAGGCAAAACAGCACGGGGGTGGGCTGGAGGGGAAGGGGAACAGAGTAGAATAAGGATGTGCCATATACAGGAACCTAACAACCTCAACTAATGTCAGCACTGTGTGCCATAACCTGAGCTCAGATTAATAACATCAACCAGAATGAAAAATGGGACAGGGGAATTGGAGGGGGAGGGAGGGACGGGGAGGGAATGAGGCATGGGAAGGAAATTTAAAGAAGAAATGAGTTGCAGTTTGTGTATGTATGCCTCCTGAAGATAACTGTAAACTCCATGAACTTAAAAAACACTAATTTTTAAAAAGTGATAGTAAGGAAATAGGCATAACACGTTCATGATGGGGCTGTAATTATTTGTCTTTCGTATTTATTTATTTAAGTAATTCGTACGTCGCACTGCCAGCAGCTTGGACCACTGGTAGTACATGCATAGTTGTCCCACAAGGTGGCTTTGTATTAATTTTTATTAGTAAAGGAACCAATAAAAGTGATTAGACCCGTTTATACCACCAGTACAAGGCACTGGATAGGACAGGCATGCGTGTACCACGGGTGGCCCACGATTGTGAGAATGTGTTAAACCCCAAACAAGCCAGTTTGATCATTTGGTTTTCTCTTGTTTATTCTGGAGATGGCTGTCTTCCTGACATTCAGCAGTTTGGGCGTATACACTTGGGATAGAACAGCTGAGGCTTTTTTGGAAAGGAAGAACAGACTCCCAGTGCGCAGGATTTTTTTCTACCAAACTTAGCTGAAACCTGAACTGGAGAAGTAGTAAGAGCCTAAGGGCTAGTCTGAGCCTGAGATGGGGTGGGCAGGGCATGTGGGGAGTGGGGAAATGAGCCCAGAGTGTCAGTTGACTTTTCTGAAAAACAGAGTTGTGGACTCTTCCCCATATTGAGGATTTAATCAGGGCCTTCCCACTGTGCTATATCCCCAGGTGTTTTATTGTGAGATAGGGTCTTGCTAAGTTACTGGGTCTTGCTTAGCCTAGATTTGAACTTGTGATCCTTTTGCCTCAGCCTGCTAGAGTTCTGGGTTACAGGCATGTGCCTCCACTTGTAGTGCCCAGTTTAGAGGATTTTTTTTTTTTTGGTTGGGGGAACAGTTTTAATTACGTAGCCAAACTGGAAGAAAGGAGAGAGACTTCCTGTATCCCACTACCCCATGTGCATAGCCTCACTGGTGTTATAATTACCAACTGTTCTCTTTCTTCTATTAATTTCTCATTGTAGCATCCACAACCACCATGGACACAAATATCCTTGCAATAAAATGTTTGCAGAAGATTTGCTTGGAGAAAATGTGTCCTGGGAGAGAGACTGCCCCTACTGTCTCCCTTGCCCTCTCCTCCCCTCCGTCTTTAGCTGGAGCTCTGCCCTCCCCGATCTGCAGGCATATGGCAGGTGGGTGGTGTGGTGCTTGATCTTTTCTCTCTCTTACTTCCAGAGGACGTGTCATATGACCTCCTCTCCCTATTGTACAGAACGTGGTGTGACTCCGAAATGATGTCCATTGCTCAAGTGGACAATGCTTGACCTGTGTTTCACTGTACAAATGGTGACCACTTTACCCTGCTCCATGCTTAGAAACTCAGGCTTTTACTTAAATTAAGGTTCAGTGCACTAGTGAGGACCCATGCCATCCCTGTAGCTATCCTAAGACCCCGTGGTCAGATAGGCCGCTGCTGCCCTTGGACAGACTCATAGGCACTGGGTGCTCAATTGTATATTGTGCAGCTGTGGAGCCCCCTTTATGATGTGCCAACTTTTACCTACACTGAAGCCACCAGACCTCAAGTTTATCCAATACGGTCAAATATCTTGCTTAGGCCTATTTCCAGGACATCGTGCCTCCTGGCATAGTAGCTGGTTACGAACTTGACAGAGCCCTTCTCCTCCTGCCTATTTTACTGCAAATTGGAGATGAACTTGAGGTTGTGAAACATGCATATTATTAGGAAGGAAAAGTTTATCTCAGAGGGGATTTGACCCTGCAAGGTGTATCCTCCTGGAACTCCTGTGGAGGAGCAAGACTTTGCAGTTTCTGGAAATAGGGATTTAATAGCCTGGTGTGAAGAGGTGAGGGGCTGGGAGGGTGAGGGTAAGTGACCAGCATGTATGGAGCAGATGCAGTGGCTGGGAGTTTGATCTGTTTTGATTTTTAAAAACTTCACAGGGGGCACTCAAGGCAATGGGTATTACTATTTTATTTTATAGTTGAAGAAAGTGAAACTCAGAAGCCAAGTTAGGATTCAGGTCTGTATCAGTCCAAAGTGCTATCCCCTGTTAGATGCAATTCTGCATCGCATGCTTAGAAAACAAAAAACAAAAGTGAAACACAAAAACGTAGTGCAGACCTTCGAGGCACTCAGAGTCTAACAGTTGTTGATAGCCTTCCTTCCTTCAGAGTCTCTGTTTTGAAATGTAAGCGTGTGTTCTGGCCATAGGAAGTTGTGGTAGAACTTATTCAGCCCAGGCTAGAGTTAATGACTGAATACACTGTGATTATTTTTTGCCCTAGCCTTCCTTTGTTTTTAATTTTAACTATTGCATGTGTTTGCTGAGAGATCAGACAGCTTAAACTTACAGGAACTTAGGAAGGGAAGCAAGAATCCTCCACCTGTCCCTCTACAGCCATAGCCATTACCATAGCTCTCAAACTGTCTTTCTCTACTCTCAGCTTATCTCTTTCAGACAACTCCTCCTATCAACTCCTCAACAAAGAACAGGAGCTTTGCTTATCCTCCTTCTGCTGTCACCGCCTCCTGCTTCCCTTCCCCCACCCTGTGTCATAGCTTTACTAGCGTTTTCAGTTCTAGAATGGTCACCTATGTTATTTTAAATGAAGACTGTAACCTTAAAAAATTTATACCTTGATGTTCTCATCCTTATTCTATTGCTTTTTCTTTTGTACTATTCTACCATCCCTAAAAACTGCCCCAATACTGAGAAACTGTACTTGACAGTGAGATGTATCAGTGTGGTGTAGCTTCTTTAAAAAATGGAGATTTTACATGTTACTGTTAGCTATATAAAGGCCAGGAACACACGGTCTGCAATAGGTGGGACCGTTACACCCACATGTACAGTTACTGTTTGGGCTCCGGGAAGAGAAGCTGAATATTCTATATATTTCCACCCTCCACTGCTCCGGATTTTGTACCATCTGTTCAGCAACAAAAGGTAGAACTCAGACTAGTACATAACAGTGTGGCCTGCCAAGCTTGGGCTCACAATAAGAGAACTTTCTAGTCAGGAACCCTCCAAAGCAGGATGGGGCTGCTACTGAAGTGAGTTTCTCGGTACTGTGAGTGTCCAAGCAAAGGATGAATGGTCACTTGTTCGTGTTCTTACAGAATTGCAAATGGCCTTTAACTTATTTTTAACCATAATTCCATCATTCTGCATAATCACTGGTATCTATCGCAAGGTGAGTGGAGTTTGCTAGGCTATGCATTCTCAGCAGGGGCAATATTGCCTCCAGGGAAGTGAAAATTAGTTTGTAGTGATGGGATGAATTTTTTTCATGTTTTTATTTTAAAGAGGAAATAAACCAACAAAACAACAACAATGAAGACAAAACTAAATCAACACAAAAACAATAAAAATGATACATGACCTCAAAACAAAATGATAGGAATTACAATGGTTACTACATTACATACTGTTATCTTCAATGACGTTGCTCAGTCTACCAGATGTAAGAATGGAAGATTGATCCAACAATCAAAGACAGTAACAAGTAAGAAAAAAAAACTGGACATGAGGCAGAGCTTCACCATACAAGGTGGTAGGAGTTCAGCAGTGGTTCTTATACTGCACATTGTTGTCTTCAGATCAGTTGTTCTTTTTAAAAAATTTTTTTTAAATTTATTTTAAAAATAAAAGAAGGAAAACATGTTAACAAACAGACATCCATTTACAAAACAGCATAGGAACAACACAAGCAATACTGGATTACAGACAGTGGTAGGAAATTAACAGTGGTTGTATTACATATTGGTACCTTCAAAGTGGTTTCTCAGGAAAACAAATATAGACATGCAAGATTGATCAAATAATTAATCATTAACTGTTCCTTTCAGAAAAGTGATAGAAGTCAGTAGTACAACTATGTTACCTATCCTATATATACATATATACATAATTTCCCCTTCTTTTTTTTTGTCTTTTCCCTCACCCCAGTTGTTCTTTTGAGCAGTTTCCTTTTGTTTCACAATGTCTATCATACCTCGTAATTTTTATTCACTCTTTCAGGTTCTCACACTAGTGAGAAAATACATTGCTTACACATGGAGTTCTGATTTATTTCTCTTATGAGTATGGTCTCCAGTTGTGACCATTTATCTGTAAAAGCCTCAAGTTTATCTTTCTTTATAGCTAAGTAATATTCCATTATATAAAAATACCACAATTTTTTATCCATTTCCTCAGTGGATGTACATTTGGTTGCTTCCACAATTTAGCAATTACAAATTGTGCTGCTATATACATGGGTGCACATACATCACTGTGGTATGATGTTTTCAGAGCTTCTGGGAAAATACCCAGAAGGGGGAATAGCTGGGTTGAATGAGACCTCTACAGGTAGTTTGCTGAGGAATCTCCAAACTGATTTCCACAGTGGTTTCACCATTCTACATTCCCACCAGCAGTGAAGGAGTGTTTCCATTTCTCCACAGCCTAGCCAGCATTTGTTATTGGTTGATTTCTTAATGATAGCCATTCTTACTGGGGTGAGATGAAATTGCAATGTTGTTTTAATTTGCGTTTCTTGAATGGCTAATGATGTTGAACATTTTCTCATGTATTTGTTTGCATTTGTATTTCTTTATCTGAGAAGTGTGTATTCGTCTCAGATGCCCATTTGGGTCTTTGAATGGGGGGTGGCTTTTGTTTTTAAATTCTTTATGTGTTCTACATAGAGGACCTTTGTCTGAGGGACAGTCCACTAAAAGGTTTTTCTTAATTTGTAGGTTTTCTTTTTACTCTTCTGGTGATTTCTTTAAATGTGCAAAAACTTTTCAGTAGGATGAGCTCCCAGTTGTTGATTCTTTGAAGTATTTTATGGGAAGTTTTGATTTTGTTCATGAACTCTCTACCTACCCCTATGTCTTCAAGATTTTTATCAACTTTCTCCTCCAATAGATTTAGTGTTTCTGTTTTAATATTGAGGTCTGTGATCCATTTTGACTTGAGTTTGGTGCATGGTGATAGACGTGGGTCTATCTTCAGTCTTCAGCAAGTGGCAAGCCGATTTTTCCAGCACCATTTATTAAAGAGGCTATCTTTCTTCCAGTGAGCTTCTTTGGTCCCTTTGTCAAAGATTTGGTGCTGAGTGTGTTTGTGTTTTTGGCTGTTTCTTCCAGTCTGTTCAATTGATCCTCTGGTCTGTGTTTTAGACAGTACCATGTCGGTCTTATTACAGTAGCTTTATAGTATAATTTCAGGTAAGGGATTATGATTCCACCTGACTTGTCTTTGTTACCCAGGATTGCTTTTGCTATTCTGGGTCTCTTGTTCCAGATAAATTTAAGGGATGTTTTTTCTAGATCTATGAGGTAGGCTGATGGTATTTTAATGGGAATTGCATTGAATCTATACAACAATTTTGGTAGTATGGCCATTTTCAGAATGTTTTTCCTATCCATGAGCAAGGAATAGTTCAGTTGTTCTGATTACCAGATACATGCATGCAAAATTGGTCCAGAAAAAAGACAATTTTAAGCATTAACTGTTCTTTTCAATAAACTGCAGACATCAGCAAAAAACCTTAAGTACTGCAATTATTTGTAGTCCCCCAAAGGACCATAGCACATAGGCAAATATGTGGTATATCTGTGGTATTGAAATGTCATGATAAGTAGAGATTAGGGGAAAATGTCTCAAAAGGGAGATATTGAAAATTAGATTGAGAAACACTGTATGATGCTCCACCTCACGTCATTCAGTCCCAATATTGTTCATAACTCTCCCCTTGGAAAGTCTTCTCTGACCCTCTTTCCTTTATCCCTGTGTGCAGTGAGTAGGTCTCCCAGCCCTATAGTCCACTTCTCCAGCTGTCTCTGGGGAGGCAGTGAGGAGAGGTGGGGAATACCATTGGATTGCAGCTGCTTGTGGCATTCACAAGCTGTATCACTAAACTAGTCGGGGTTCTCCAGAGAAACAGAACCAATAGGCTACGTGGAGACATAGGAAAAGGGATATACTATGGGAATTGTCTCACGCAGTTACAGAGGCTGAGAAGTTCCAGAATATGTGGTCTGAAAATGGGACAACCAAGAGAGCTAGTGGTGTCATTCGTTCTGAGGCCTGACCACTGAGTTGGGAGTCCGAAGGCCTAAGGACCTGGGGCTGTGCTAGCCTAGGCAGGAGAAGATAGGGACTCGAGCTCCAGAGAGAAATGAAGAAGAGAACCCTACCTCTGCCCTTTGGGTTTATTGAGACCTCAGGACCCTGGATGATGCCCACTTGTATCAGTGAGGTCCATCTTTCTCACTTAATCCCTCGATCAAAATGATAATCTCATCTAGAAATGCCCTCACAAACAAATGCAGAAACAGTGTTTTAACAGTTGTCTGGGCATCCCATAATCCTGTCAATTTGCCTCATTTTTTGAATCAATTATCACAAATACACCTGTCAACTTGCCTCATCATCTACCCATCTTTTTAGACCATGCTTAACCTACAAGTAAAGACAGCAAGGGCATAGTTCTGACTAACCTGATACGACTGTCCTCTGTGCAGCAAACACCGTAACAAAAGATTAAGATGTAATATATACATGTACCAACTCTCCACAATGCACCTATTCATTATGTATTGCAAACATATATTAATTAAAAATAAAAACAATTTTAAACATTGCTTCCTTGAGGAGAAGTAAATCCCTGAGTGATGATTTTCTCCTCCATATCTTGTAACTTAAATACTATGGTAGAAAGTTAATACTTAAATTCTGATATAAGATTAATATATATTATGTTACATGACAAAGGAATAACAGGAAAGAAAACAAAGGTTTGCATTAATACATGTGTGTGTATATAATAATGCATGGCAAAATGGGAAAGAAATATGCATGACACTGGTAATCATTGGTTCTATAACTGGTCACATGGCAACAGCTAGTATTTGTAACTACTTTCCTCTGGATCCATCTACGCATTCTGTATTCTCTTTATATTTAGCAAGCACCTTGACTGGTCATAGTTTTTTAAGTGGTGGAGGGACATGAACCTTCATGCTGAAAGGTTTGGGACATTTGTAGTCCAGTCTGGCTTGGGCTATTATAGTTCTCCACTGACCTCAGTTATAGGTCATAGTAATACCTCATGTGTTCCATGTATTTTTTATTATGTTCACTTTGGAGCAGTAGTCTAATTTATCCTTAATAGTCTGGATCAGCTACCCATGTGAACACCTTAACTCCGTTCGTGGCCTGTGACTCAGAGGCATGAGGATCCCCAGAGGCATGAGTTTGTAAGCTCATTGAGTAATGACAATGGGTTCCAGGGAGAGAGAATAACCAGATCCCTAGAACAGATCATTGTGTCCACTTATTAAAATCCTTTGCTGATGTCACCCTTTATTGAGCATTTACATGAGACACACATAATTTCACAATTTTGCCTACTCAGATCAAAGTGGTACCTTGGTTCCTGAACTTTACTCTTCCCACAATTCTGGCTGCATACCGAACTGCACAAGACCAAGTCAAATTTCCCTATAAGGTCAATATTGAACCTAACCATTGAGTTTGATTCAGTTCTCATCCAATTCAGTTTGTGACCAGAAGCATGGAAAGAATAAAGTTTGTGAACTTAGGCACCACTGATTCACGTACCTTCTCACTGGATTGCTTTTTCATCAATTTTCCAATCATATTTTTTTCAAGTCCCTGATCATCCAGCCAAACCATTGACTATAGCCTCTGAATCAGTATGCACTTGTACACCTAGTCATTTCTCATTTCAGCCAGATGTGCTTCCCAAAGTTCTGCCCACAGGAAGGGTTTTTCCCTCACCGCTGTCCTTCGGGGATGTCCTGGAGAGGACTATAGCGTTCAGCTGCCCACTTATGGATGCAGAGCTATCTGTAAACCTGGCCTGAGGCTTCTCTTCCTCTGTCAGCTGGTCACAGGAACTTCCATAAAGCCATGCGTGCAGCCTGGGAGAGAGAGGACAGAGTAGCAGGAGGCATTTGGGTCACTTCATAAAACTTACACCTTTAGGGCCTGCTCAGGCCTGATCCCACATATACCAATGATGTTGAACAGTGGAGTGTTACTGTGGACCTCCAGCTTTGCAGCTTGTGGGCCAGATACCACTTAGTTCACAATATCAAAGATGAATTATGGAATTACAGAAGTACCTCGGTGCATGAACACTTGTGTTTTAAACAATCTGGTTTGCAAACAGAAGTGTTTGGCAAAACTTTGGTTTTGTTTGCAAGCTGCATTTGGTGCGGAAGCTGACTACGGCTGTCTTTCCTGCATGAGCACGAGCATGGATGGTCATCCTTTCCTAAACTGTGGCGTGAATTAAGTCCATGAGCCAAGGCACCACTCTATATAATCTCACCAAGGCCTGCTTTCCTCCTTTTACATTAAGGTAATGATGGTTTCTTCCACCTAGAATTGCTGCAGTGCTTAAATCCTTGATACCCAGCATGTGGTTCTAGAACCCTTGGCAGAGGAAGCACCTGACAGCTTGTTAGAGGAACAGAATCCAGACTGCAACCCAGAATTAGTGAATCAGAAACTGCATTTAAGGGTCCCCAGGTGATTTGTAGGGATGTAAAAGTTTGAAAAGAATTAGACTAAATGAAATTTTGCTGGTAAAGGGTATATCGTAGTGTCTAATGTTGAGTCTGATGGTTGTTAATCTCTTTCTTCCACAGTGCGCTCATTTCCAGATCAGGACTTTGTCCTATTCATCCTTATGTCCCTAGCACCCCAAGAAGAGCCTGGTAGATAGGAGCCCCTCTAACTTATACAGTGAAGGGAAGTCTACGTAAATGAGTAAAGGAATGGGAAAGCGAGGGGGAGAGAAGAGAATGCTTTTCCTCTGAATATAGCTAGGGATGTTTTTCCTGTACTGAGTCCTGATATCTGACTCACAGCTGCTTCTCTCTCAGTCTATAAAGACTGTCCCCACAGAATGCCCTCCTCTGTTTTGTCTTAAGGACATGCACATTTAGTTGAGAACCTTTTGTAAGTGTCTTTTCTGTGTGAGTCTGGTGTTACCCACAACGAGGCAAACAAAGATGAGGAGAACACGGTCCCCACCCTCTGCCTGTGTGTGTGTGTGTGTTCGTTCTGTCACAGATCTCCCACAATACACTCCTTTCAACCTTATCTTGGCTCACAAGATAAGGAGAGAACCGAAACATATGGGATTTGTTGGCACACTGGGACTGAGTTATGAATACTGTCACCGACACAGGAACCAAAGGATTCAGACAGGGAAAACAAGCTTTAATAAAGGGCCTGCAAGTGAGACACCTTCTCCTCCTCCACCCCCATTCTCAATGAAACATTCTTCCTCTAGCAGAAGTTTCCCTGCAGCAAACAGCCTTCAGGGTCTGAAAAACACATCTTCAAAGTCGTAGTCTTTGTCAGTGTGGAGGATTCAACGTATTTGCTTTTATTTTTGCTCTTTGCAGAGAATTCTTCCTTGGAATAGGTAAGCCATCTGCTGGCAAGCTATCCCTGGTCCTCTGCAAACTTCTCACCTCCTTCCCCCAGTGCCCACTCCAATGGGAAAAAATAGTCTTCCTAGCCCTCTTCCTTCCTCCCAGCTCAAAGTCTTACATTACTGGAATTCATCCAAACTGTGTGTGTGTGTGTGTGTGTGTGTGTGTGTGTGTGTGCGCGCGCGTGCACATGTACAAAAGAAATTTTTGCTATTGACTAATCTATCTGAAGTATTTTTTCCTCCCTGAAGTACATAGTTATACCAAATTCTTGCTCTCTATTAAGTATACTTAATTTCCTTTCTGAGAGCATCTTAAGATTTAGGGAAGGACTGGATCAATTCTAGACACCTAGAGGCCCCTGGTATCTTTAACTGCTGTTAGGGGAAAAGGGGCATAGTTTGCATCTAGCTGCTTTGAGCTGAGCAGGGTGAGTGAAAAGGAGACTTCAGTCAGGGGCCTTCTCCAGAGAGATAATCCAGTGGGCCTCAGAAGCCATGTTGTGGTTTGCCAGTTACAAACTTCTTTCACGAGGTCGATCTGGCGGGTCCCTATAAAAGGAGTCTGGCACATTTGTCGTTGGTTCCATCTGTATGATCATTCGGAGTCTGGCAGCCTCTAGGCAAGAATAAACAAATTTTCCAAGAAATTAAAGTGTGCCTAATCAAAGCGTGGGCACCCAGATGGAAAGGCAGGTTGGGGAATGAGCCGCGTAGAGATGCTCTTCATAAGCAGTAGGGATTCAGGGCCCCAGCCTTCCCTCTGAGTTGGTAAAGATAACTTTGCAGTCCCTTAGCACCTTTCATCTTGGGACTTTGCACATATGAGGCCAGCTACCGTGAAGAGGCACATTATTATGAGTGTTTACTTTATTCTTCGCAGTTGAAGACAGAAGGTGGTGTCCCTGTCTGGGTGTGCACTCCAGGGGAGCCCTGAAACCTTCTCTTTCATCTGGCTCCCGCATGAATGCATGGTGGATCAAGGTAGATTTTGGTATCAGCTCCAGCTTATGATTGGCATCTATACCTCGATGTCCCACAGGCCCGCAACTTCAACAAGTGTCCCCAACATTCCTATTCCTTCTCCAGAGTCTTGGTCTTGGTTTCTGACTTTGGCCTATATCCAGCTGTTGAAGTCATGTGGATCTTTAAGAGTTAGCTCAGCACTTTGCCGTGTGGGAGATGCTCACTAAATGTTATCGAATAAATATGGGCATGACTTTATTTTGTCCATCACTCTCAGGGCCCACAAAGAAGCAAATATATGCATCGATTTGTTCAACAGATCTTTCCTGAGTATTTTTGTGCCAGTTGCATGAAGCTGTGGGGAACAGAGTGCTTGCCTGTCTGAAATATACATCCTGTGAGTGGAGACAGATCATTGCTTCCCATCCCTGTAAAAATATACTTGAGATCATGAACTTAGAAGGAAGAAAGGTTTATTTTGACTCACAGTTTTAAAGATTTTCAGTCCTTAATTAGTTGCTCTATAACTTTTGAGCTTATGGTAACGGAGCACGTCATAGTGGGAGTATGTGGGAGGTTAAGCTATTCACCATGATGGCCAGGAAGGGGAGGAGGGAGGGAAGGAGGAGAACAGGGGTGAGGGTGGATGGGAGAGGGAGAGAGAGAGAATGTGAGCTACTAAGTTTGTCCTGGGTCTGCTTTAAGGGCACAGCCCCTTCCTTATTCCTTCCATAAGGCCCCACCTCTTAGAGTTCCATGACCTCCCAGGAGTGCCACAGACTAGCAACTAATGTACACACGGGACACTGTGGGAGCCATCAAAAGCTTAGCCATGATAAACCAAATGAATGAGCAAAATATGTAGTATTTCCGGTGACAGTAAGTGCTGTGGAGTAAAAGTATGTAAAGGTATGGGAAGAGGGTTGGGCCAGTGCTCCTCTCCGAGTAGGGCCGAGAGGGCAGGCCTCACTGAGGGAGTGGCCTTTGAGTTAAGGGTGGAGGAGATAGGAGGGAAGCCATCTGATACTGGAGAGGATCCTGGAGGCAAGGGCAGCTAAACAGAGTTAAAACGGCAGGTCCCGAGGCCCTGAGGTGGAAGCACACCTGTCATGTTCAAGACTTTGAGAGGAGGCCAGGGTGGCTGCGGCAGTGGGAGCAGAGGCCGGGGGGCAGCAAAGGCTGTGTAGAGGCACAGAGGTCCTTTTTATGCCTGTGGCATCACTTGGGATTGAAAGCCACGGGAGGACTGATGCAGTGGCTTGATTCAGATCACATTTATAATAGAACCGCCCTGTTGTTTTGACAATAGGCAGGGCTGAGGGTGAGGGCAATATGCAGCGCGAGAGGCAGGGACTTCACTTGGGAAACTTGAAAGAAATGGTGGTTTCGTGGCCAGAGTGGTAGCAAGGAAGATGGTGGGAGCTGGGGGTTCTGGACTTACTTTGAAGATAAAGTATTTGAGGTATTTACCTTCTGGATAAGTCCGGATACACTGACAACTTGCATGTGGGATGGGTGTGAGAGAAAGGAATTAAAGATGACGCTGGGGCTTTTGGTCTGAGCAGCTGGAAGGACAGGGCTATCATCAGTTCGGGTGAGGGAAGGGGGAGGACCGACGGGAAACCGAGCGTTGTATTTTGAACAAGAGGGTAATGGCGGTGAATAGATGTCAAAGATGACCAGTGGGCTGAGACGAGGGTTCCGGCCTGTGGGCTGGGCTGTGCAGAGTGTGCTCAGCACGTCATGTGCTTATAGAACCATGAGAACAACCCCTTCCAGTGAGTTGTGAGGAACTCTGTAGAGCGGAGAGTTGAACACTAGGACCCTCATGTCTAGTGCTGGCGATAAAGAGGAGAAATGAGCAAAGGACAGGTAAAAGAAACAGCCAGTGTAAGAAGTGTGATTGAAAAAATATGGTGACTATTTAATTTAACAAATTATTATAGGAAAAGACACATTTCCATTATCCCTCAAAATACTCTTTGAACAAACTTATTCTACCTTCCTTACAAGTTTTTTGTTGTTTGTGTTGATACTGGGAATCAAATTCACGACCTCGTACTTGCCAGGCAGGCGCTGTGCTGCTGACCTAAATGCCCAGCCCCATTCCTATGGCTTTCTGAGTCAGTCCTGGAAGTCTCCTTTCAGGAGTGTGCATTCATTTGGTTCTGTTGTCATAGCTGCCCCGATGTTCTGAGATGATTCAAAATGTTTACCTTTGAGGGCCATTTTTGAGAAGAATAGCTAAAAGTTGCATGGCACCCAACCCGGTGAACGAGGTGCAAGAGCACACACCCGAGTGCTTTTTGGGCCGGCCGTGAATAATGGCACTCAGCAGAAGCACCCGCCATGCTTTTGATTATACCTGGGAAACATGAAGGAGGGCTTCCAGAACTACTCCAGGAAGAGGCAACAAGGATGGAATAAATGTGTTTAGAGCAAGCAGGAGTATTTTGAGGGGCATTAATGGCGGTGGGTCTTTCACTGTAGACATTCACCATAGGTTTTGGTCACATTCTTGTAGGAGGAAATGTTATCCCTGGAAGCTGAGTGTTCCAAGGAGGAGTGACTGTCAGATGTACTGCCAGGCCACGTAAGATAAGCACTGATGTTGCTGGTGGGACACAGCCACATGGGCGTCCCTAGTGGTCCTGCTAAGAGCATTGTTGGTGGTCTGATGGAACATGTTCAAGAAAACATGGCAGAAACACATTGGAAACAGTTGATTAGATAAATTTTCTCCGTCTCTTCATGAGGTTGTGCTCGGATCTCCCCAGACAGCTGCTATAGGTTCCCCACCTCAAGTCTTGATAAAATATTTGGTATGACACTCAGGCCCTTAAGTATTTGTCTTAAACAAACCCATAGCCTTAGCTCTTCATAATCTCTGCTCTCTACCCTGTTCCCAAATCAGGTCTATTTCTCTGTGTGCTGAGAGTTCTCAAGATTCTCTATCTTATGTGTTGTCTCTTTGGCAAAACATTGCAACTGCAGCCTTTTCATCACAGTGAGCTGCTGGTCATCCTTCAAGATGCGATTCAGGGGCTGGGGATATAGCTCAGTGGAATAAGCGCTTGCCTGGCAAGCACAGGGTCCTGAGTTCGATCCCCAGTACCACCAAAAAACAAAAAAAGATGCGATTCAGTAAACTGGCTGATTGGGTAAACTCCTTTCTCCTTGCTCTCCGGTTGCCTTATCTGAGATTACACTTAATCTGTCATGCTACAACTTGACCACAAGAGTCACTAAAATTTTAAAAGGTTAATCACAAAAGCTAGTGTTTTGAAAGATTAGTACATAGTTCCTTGTGAATAGCATGTTGTCTTCTTTGAAATAGCCTATGAACTAGTTACTACACTTAACCTTTACTTTACAGATGAATAATTTAGTCCTAGAGAAGTCAAGGAATTCGATGATAGCCACACTAACCAGTTTGACATTCTAGATGAAACCTAGTTCTTCCTGATTTCAAAGTCCATGCTTGAATTAACTGCACCAAACTGCTGTCCCCAAGATGAGTGCTGCGCTAAAATCTCTGTCTATGGCTTTGCTGTGCCGTTTCTCCAAGTGGAGGAATACACAGGATAAAGTCAGCACTTCAGGTTGGTGTTGCCCAAGAGAGTTTCTGCAATGAGGAAAATGTTGCCTCAGTCCCCACTGTCCAACATAAGAGCCAACAGTGACAGAATGCACTGAGTACTTGAAGTTTGGCTGGTGCCACTAAGGAACTGACATTTAACTTTAATCAGTTCAAATATCAATAACTATATATGGGTAGTGGCTGCTGTAGTGTGTGCAGCTCTAGAACACAAAGCAGCTCCTGATAACTATGCCAATACAAACCATTCTGGGAAAGTCAGTGAAAATTCTTTACTCCTTTACTTTGTCTATAAGTATACCCAGGACCAAAAAAATACTATATTTTGATGAATATAAGACACCATCAAGTTTTAGATGTCTTGCTAGTTAATGTCCTACTAAGAACAAAAAAATACTTTCAGTTATAATAGTAAGATATCCATTGTTTGACACATCTTGATGATGGAGATTTTTTAAAATGTTGGGCAAAATTAGTCTTACAATTAGTGAAAGATGGTATCTTAATTACTTGGTGATTTCTAGGAAATTCCTTGGATTTTTAGATGTCCTTTTTTATAGTATTTAAATTGTATTATAGTTAAGACTGGGCAGTATCTTTTATAGTTTAGTTTAATTTTTAAAATTAACTAGTAGAAGGAATTAAAACAACAACCAAAACTATTTAAAAGTTGTTCCTAAAACGATTAAGAAGTGACACATTACACATATCATCAGAAGGGCTTAGTGTGCTGCTACTTACTGTGCTTTTGTGTTTCATTTATTTCTCTAAAACATTTTTTAAAATTTCCTTTTACACTTTTTTGCTTCTCTACATCACATAGCTTATCGAAGTGCATATCTAATATATGCACTTATGTGGGTAATATAGAATCAACTAACCTTAGAACTAATGGATTATTATTATCTCTTGTGATAATGTGGTATCGTCATCATTTAAGGTACTCTGACCTTCGTCTTTTAGCTCAAGGCAATCTCAGTGGAATTTTATACCAACTTAACCTTGTTCTCTGACCTTTATCTAGACCCTCTGTGCTTCCACCTTCAATTTTGGAGACATCTGAAAAACCAAGACACAAATCTGGCTCCTATCAAGAGAATCATATCCAACTTTGAAGTGTTTAAACCTCAACGCATGCCTTTTAATATTTAGAGTATTAAGTCCTAATCCACCCATTTAAGGCTTTCACCGTGTTACTTAAGAGGCAAAGAAAATACCCTATTCTTTACCCAGCTGCAACAAATTAATAAGTAATTTCAATCAAATAAAATTGTTTTGATCCTGAAATTCACTCCACATTCTTCAATGCTTTGGATGTTAATACAATTGTTAAAATGTGTGTGAGATTTAAAAAAAGGGCTGAGCTTTTGAATTCAGGATGACCCAGGACATGACACAGTTTGGTGGCATTTTAAAACTCCTGGTTAATAAAATGATTTTTCATTCAGTAGATAATTACATTTCAAAACAGTACAGTGTTTTGGAATGATTATTTAAGCCCTAGAGCAGAGCCCAGGTATAGAAAGGTGCCACCAGTTGGGCAAAATTAGAAACACTCTAGATATGAATCCTGGGGCATTTAAAAACATAATTCTAAGAGAAGAAACGAGACAAAACAAAACAACAACAAAGAGACTTTGGAATCCTTTATTACAAAGGAAAAGAGCCAATTATTCAGTGACTCTTGCAGAAGGAGTGGGCGAAGTTGAAACAGAGCCCAGAAATCTGAAATCTTGCCCCACATCCACCCACGTTATCTAGGGGGCGAGAGAAAAAAGGTAAACACTGTGTTAATAGTGTCGGTTGTCACCACTACCTTGCGCCTGACTAAGAGTTTTCAAATTCTCAGTGGTGTTGGTCCCTGTAAGCGATCTTAGCAATCCAAAGGCAGCTTCTCTGACTCCCTCGGTGAGAGAGCCCATGCCTGGCATATGCTCAATAACCCCTGCTTTATTCCAGAATTACCAGAACCACAGTAAACATCACTGCTGAGCACCTCAGAGAGAAGACAATTTTGAAGCATTTTTTCCTGGTGCCTTTCAGTAAAGCAGGACTGTATTATACCTTGCCTTTTCTTCTAGCATTGTAAGTGCTAATTACGCCCCTTGGGTATAACTTGGCTGCTGTGTTAAACACATCTAGAGTTGTTTTCTTATTACCGTGAAAAAAATATTTGACATGAAAGACTACCTGTGGAGGCACTGAGGGACACAGGAATAAACTCCGTAATTTAAAGAGCTAAGCAGTTCAAGGTGCTGAAAGATGGGATATGCTCAGAGAGAGACGTGGCACAGCCCCTGTGGTGTGGGTTTGGGTAGGTGAGATGGTGAAATTAACACTATGTAAAGAAAAATATCCTTGAAAGCAAGAAGGGGGGCAGGGCTGTATCTTCTCCAGCCACACTTGCCTGGCACTTGCCGTGTATGAATCACGTGACATCTGCATTTGCCGCTGTCAGCCATTCCCAGAGTCACCATTTCTGAAGTAGGTAGGAGGGCCTAGGCAGTCAGGTGTATGAAAATAAACTCCACCTCAGTGTTCTGTAACTGAACCAAAGTTTAATCTCAGGAAACTCAGCCCTTTCCCTAGGTGGCCTTTGGAGTGTTGCCATACTGGCCACTGGTGGATACTTGGTTTTCATGCTGTTAGCTGTCCACTCAGGCTCCAGGCCAAAGTCTTTGCTCCCACCTAGCCTGGTGGTGGGTCTCCATAGGTCACTGCTACAGCCCCCAACCCCTGTGGGTGCTGCTCTTGGGAACATTCTGGTCTATCTGGGGTGCTCCTGCCTAGAGGCCTTGCATGGACATGTCTTCTACTCTCCTGTCAGGCTGGCATGGGCAAATCTGGATCTTCCTTGGAAGAGGGTGCACGGGGCATTGCTAATAGAGTTTCTGAGCCTATCTAGAGCTTATATCTTTGCCCAAGGCCCCACCTCCTTCTATCTCCACATCTGGGCTAGTGGAAGGATATAAACCCCTCTGAACCTGCTCAGGGCACCTTCTTAGGGACAGAACTGTCTTGGTTTCCCCATCAGCCCTCCCCAGTGCCCCTTCCAAACCCACCTCCCCAGCCGGACTTCGAGATCATTATATATGCTTCCAAATCTTTTGTATTATGCCCTGAGTTTACTCAGGGTTTAGGTTCATACAATTCAAACCATGAAAGTATTTGAAATTCAAAAGCCTTGGCTTTGGGCTGAATCTTCTAGTCCCTGAGGAGACCTACGTGCTATTTACCAAATGTGAAAAAATTAGCAAAGGGTCCCAGGAAATGAAGTGGATCAGTGGCAAGGAGAATCATGATAAAAATCCCACAACATTGTCCCATCACATTTTTCTTTTACAAATCAAATCCTTTTCCTATACCCAGTTGAATTTATGGATAGAAAAAAATCAGCACACTGCAAGGCTTTCTGTGTGTACGGGAAGCGGTTTTTTCTGACCCAGAAGCTAAACTACTTGCCTTTCTGCTCCACTCAAAGGAACTTCCTTTTTCCCAGAGCATAACCCCATTTACTCAAATCTTTGCTTGCATCACATTCTGAAGAGCGTAAAGAATTTCCTGTGAGGTGGAATCTCACTTCTCCCATCTCCTGTTTCCACTGGAGATTGTTCCAATGCAGCAACATTCCTTGCCTGTTGCCTGGTGCAGGATAGGTGTGTCACCTGGTGGTGGAGGACACCAGGAACCATATAGGGCCGTGGCTCACTAGTGGGTAGGACTGCAGATGTCCTGGAATTACAATGGTTCAATTTATAATTTTTCAACTTTAAGGTGGTACAAAAACAATAGACATATGGTAGAAATTACGCTTCCAATTTTGAATGATCCTCTCTGGGGTTAGATGAGACAGTGCTCTCCAAGCTGCTGGCCAGAGGCTGCAAGCTGCAGCTCCTCCTGAGCCACTTGGTCACAGTGGTGACACTGACAATTTAGTGTACAGCGGACTGTATTGCCAGTGATTTCTGAACACAAGTATTCAATAGTGACATAAGGCATTCAACACTCTACTACCAAAGAGGCTCTTTGTTAGATTACTTTGCCCTATTGTACCCTAAAATAAATTGTCCAAGCTTGTTTGAGGTAGGCTATGATATTCTATTGGAGTAGGTATATGAAATGAATTTCTCGCTTATGATATTGTCAACTTTTAATGGATTTAGCGGGACCAAACTGATCATGAGTCAAGAGGCATCTGTAATGTATTAAAAAGCTGGGAGCATTAGCAATTTGATTTATTCCTTTTTGCTCTGGATCAGAGCAAGGCCTTAGAGTCATCTGCCTTGCAGTCTGTAATCCAAACCTTCTCGCAACATGGGGGTGGGGGTGGGGCTGGGGGTGGGGAACGGGACAAGGTGCTTAGGAAAGACCCTCTGATTACATATTGCAGCCGTACCTGGTTAGCATGTCCTGAAGCATTTCTATCCATAGTAAAGCTGAAATTTCAGTCTTGACATATTGCAGGATCTCCTCAATTTGTTTCAAATTTGAGTGGGAAAGAGGGATTTCATTTATGATACTAAAACCTCACTGCTAGGCACTGCTAGCTAAGTGGCACTGTGACAGATCTAGATCTCTTGTAGATAAGGCTGGAAGAGCTCTGGACCTCACTGAAACTCTGGCGCTTGTAGACTGGGGGTATCACTTGCAGATAAGTAATAACTGGCCTGTAAAATGTCAGTGTCTCCGCCTGGAGTAGTGTTGAGAAGTCCAGCTAAGGACTCAGATTAACCAGCGTTTGAGTGTTAGGTCTGACACATCATATTCCTGGATCTCTGGAATCTTAGTGATCTTACTTGTAAAATGAGAATCATTAATATTACCTGTGTTAGAGAGTTAATTACTAGGATTAAATATAACATGTAAAGTTCCTAGATATAATAGTAGCTCAATATATTTTAGTTCTCA
This sequence comes from Dinomys branickii, assembly GCA_004027595.1. NCBI lineage: Eukaryota > Metazoa > Chordata > Mammalia > Rodentia > Dinomyidae > Dinomys > Dinomys branickii. Next base: position 56,178 of record PVLD010005881.1, on the reverse strand, counting down.
TTGTTTGGTCATAAATTAAGTAATTTTTCTAAGACAGGCATAAGTATTTCTTCAAGAAGGCCAAAAGAGCCCAAGTCTGCTCAGGTGTGAAGTGCAGGGTACCCTAACAATGGTGGGGATATTTTAGAATACCTCCCTAACACTTACTTTGGACAGTAAGATTTCTGACCACAAACTCTAATAGTTGAAATACATCTCACTGTCAGTAGGAGTTACTACAGTTGAAATAGTTTCTATTGTTCTGTTGAACTAGATATATTGTTATGCAAATAATAGCCTCTGTAATGTCCAGCTATATGTATTTCAAATGGAACTTTGAACAAATCTTTTAATTATTGCCTAATTCAACTGCTGTCTCAATTGTGTATTTTGGTCTGCCTCAGATTCTCATCTAGACATAAATAATGGTGGGATCTTACTATGAGTTTGATCTATGTCTTTGGAAACCTAACTTTTTTGTAAGAGTTTACTTTTACAAAAATTGAGGGCAAAATCATTGATTTAGCTATTTAATCAGTTATAATTGCGATTTCCTTTGATTCAAGGATAACTGACTATAATTAATTTTTTATAGATTGTAAAAAGGATAATAAAAAGGTGGAAATTTAATAAAAATTTTAATGAAAGCAAAAGAGCATGTAATAGAACTGAGTGAAGGTGAAGTCATTGGCTCCTAGATTTTCCTCAGCACCTGAGATTTCAAAACCAGAAAAAAAATTAAGGGAAAAAGGCGGAAACATAGCTACACCAAACGAAAGCCATGCGTTATTCGATACAGACCTGGGGAGGTTTTCTTGAAAAAAACAAGAGAGCCACACAGAGAAGTCTCAGGACCAAGCTGTTGGACAGAGCACATGAAAACATAATCAGGAACTTCACTGTCTTTTTAATTGATTCTCTAAAGGCCATATGCAAGGCCTTGCCCTCTCCCTCCTTGCCCCAGTGCTTCCGTCATTTGAAAAGTTTCCTTCTATCAAGCTCCAAGTACACTGAGTCTAGCAGAGTGTTCATCAAGTAAATATTTATTGACTTCTTGTATCCAAGAACATTCCTGGAGAGAATTGGATCTTTCGCTTCTAGTGAAACAAGAGTGGTGTTGGAGGTGTGTCCGGCTTTACCCAATCAGGGCTCTTAGCTTGGTTTGATGATATATATTTAGTAAATTGACAACAGTGATTCAGTGTATGCATTGGACATCGCACTCATTTCCAGTTCTTTTGGAACCATACAAGGATCCAAAGATGCTTCAGAGCACATGGGCACTTGCTTCAATAGCTATACAGTCAGTACCTGAAGATGGTTGAGAAGTCATTAAAAGTGTTGCCTAAAACATATTCAGTTAAGTTCACTAAGTATTTGCGAGGAAAGCCTTTACTCTTCTGTCTCTGGTAACTCCAAGTAGGTCTTCGAGAGGCAGTGGATGTATCTCTGTTCTAAGGCCACCAAACGGCAACAAAGCAAAGTTAATGATTCTTCCACAGTGTCCCAGTAACACTGTAGCTTCTGATATGTGTGGTGTCACAATTACATGCCTAGAAGTTATCGTATTGTTTTGAAATTATGGGCTTTCCAGCTCAAGCCCTGTCCAATTAGCAATTAATGCTCCTTGGTTTTATGTCTGGCAACCAATCAGAAATCAAGCAGGCCCTCAAAGATACTTTTAAGAGTTAGTCAAATAGGTTAAGTTATGCCCTCCAACTCAATTCTTTTAAAACATGAAGTATACCATACTTGGCTATGTGCAGCTGAGAAACTATTGACTACTGTAAATGGGTGATTCCAGAGTTTCGTTTGAAAACCACATTCATGTGACTTTTCTGGTTCTGCAGGCTCAGGTATTAATAAGTAAACATTCCCTTACGCTGTGGGTAGACCTGGACCCCAGCGAGGTAGACTGTCAGTGAAATGAAGCTGGCTAAGCTTTTCCTCCCTCCACAATGGGCATTTCAATTAAAGAAGCAAAAAATTAGAGCCACACTTTCAATCTGCCTCACAGTCCTGGAAGTTAGGCTCATGTATATCTGACTGCAGATGTATGTGATTTGGGGCAGTGTAAAATACTGACTAGAGAATGTATTTGTTCACCTCCAGCTTTATTAAAATTAGTTCTTTGCTTCTATATCTGTTGCTAGATAAGTTTGAAATACTGAGGGCTAGTCTTTTATGTCTCTAGCGTCTGGTATAGTGTTTGATATAGTATATGATCAACATCTGGTTTTTGATGGAAATGAATAAGGGCAAATAAATTGACAATAATTCCTTTCCTTTGTCCACTGACCTCCTGATCTTTGCAGTTCCGAGGGTCTGAGTCTCTCATCCAAGGTCAGGCTTGTAAGGCTAAACAAATATGGCTAACAAGGCAATGGTGGACGGCAAATGGGATTTTAAAAACACTCATGTCATCCAAAGACAGACAAAGAAGAGAAAATGTCACATAGGAAAAGTAGCAAAAAATAGCAATCTGGTCGAATGGAACCTGACCATGGTAATAATGACACCGAATATACATAATCTGAACACTGCTCCAAAAGGCCAAATACTGAAAGTCTCAGGAGAAACATTCAGTCTTTTGAGGTGTATCTCTGAGTACTTAGTTTGTTCCAGGTGCTTGGAATACGGATATGAATGAGACGCAACTTTGACCTCAATGAGCTCACCATATCGAAAAGCACATACCTGCAGTCATTAGTTAATGGTCATCACAAGCAAATGGCTTTACTCTGAACTCAGGCATCACAAAGCTCTTAGCCCTGTCAGAAATCAAGCAAGATGCTTTGTGAGAATTAGTCAAATAGGTTAATGTATCCCCTCAGACTCAGTTCGATGCTCTGAGACACTACTGGGGTAGTACATATATTCGTGTAAACTATGACTTCAGAAGAATAAAGTACTGTAACCTTTGCCATAATGAAACCGTTTCCAGAATAAGTGTACAGTTTCAGAATTATTACTATTAAAAGTTGTACTGATACATAACTGTTTAGAAAACAAAAAGAAATAGGAAGCGTGTGGTTGTAGTGCCACCCAGACTTGAAAAGAATTTGTTTAAGACCAAATGTCAGGTCAGGGGCAAGAGTAAGGGTCTTTTAGTCCTTTTGAAAAAAATCATATGGTGAAAAGTTTATGTTGAGTAATAACTCTTTTAGACCTAAGAGGAATGCTGACTGTTACATGGTAGCGAGCAAACACGGAGACTACTGCGGATGTTTTCATAAATTCCCCGATAGGATTTCCCTGTTTCTTGTCCTCACCCCACCCCACCCCACTGGGCACGTGATGAAGCAGCTGTCTTGCTTTTAAGCACCGTGTTGTTGAAAAAAGGACGTAGGTCTCTTTAAACGCTGGATTCATATGCAGTGCGGTGAGATGCCCACACAGTAAGAGACACTTAAAGGAAAACAGACGCCCTGTGGCCGTTTCAACCACACTCTGGAGCGCAGCTCCTGGACTGGGAAAAGCGTGCGAATTCGGCCCCACCTGTTTGTTTCTTTTTTCTTCACCCAGCAGAGGCGGTTAAATTTCAGTGAGTTCAGTGCAACCCCGCAGTGAGCGCCCTGGCTTCATCAGGCCTCTCCTTCATTTCTTTGCTGGCTTTGGTACTGAGGACTCCTGGCCCTGCTGTTACTTCACCCCGGGGTGCCCCTGCCCTGTGGGAAACTGCATTCCACCGTTTTCCTTTCCTTCCTCTCCATCTCTTCAGGTCCCTTCGGCTTTAATCTTCATTCCCAAATCTCTACAGTTTGGGATTTGCATGGTGGCCGCTTCAGAGTTGCAAGCTGAGCAAGTTACGGCTATAGATCGGTTCCTACCTGGGAGACACTCCCCGTCCTGAAAGGGTTACGCGGGGGTCTGGACCTGCCCCCTTGTTCAGGAAGGGAGCAGAGCTTCCTGGGAAGCAGCGCTGCTCTAGTACTGTGGCTTCAGACTTGTGGAGATCTTGCTCTTGGCTGTGAGTTTTAATTAATGGTCGACCTACATTATGGTTGGATTTCTTGATTTCTTGAGATTTTGTTTTACCTACGCTTTACTTAACTAAATCTACAAGCTTCAAACTTGATATACTGCCTCATTTCAACTGAAAACACGCTTCTCTAACAATATTTAAAACTTTCTTAATAGGGTAGTTATTGGAAACCAAATTTTGCTCACTAGGATGATATTTAAAAACTATAGGAACTCAGAATTTTCCTGTTTTTTTTTTTTTTTTTTTTTTTTAATCTCCTTCCCTATTTAAAAACCCACAGAGGTTTCCCATAGCCTGGAAGAAAATGTCTCAATCTTTTTTCACCGGACATATGACCCAAGGATTTCTACTTGACAGACAAACACTCCTGAGCTCCATAGACCCCAGGTGGGAAACCCTCAGGGTTATATTTATAACTTGAATCCCTCCATCCCTACCAGTGCATTTGAGGTCACAGTTTAACACTGATGGTCTCTACCTGTGTGAGAGCAGGCAGCCCTTCTTGGGTTCCTTCTAGTTTCTTCTGGGGAGCCTCGCTGCTGTTTCAAACACCTCCCAACCCTCAGCACGTCCCTAGGTGTCTCCAGCTCCTGCCTGGTGATCCTTGCTTTGGCCAGGGACCCATGCTTCCTCTGCCATGCTGTCTCCAAAGTGACTTGCTCCTTTATTACCAGACTAATAACAGACACAGACCTTTCTGTAATTTCTGCCAGGCTTACTGAAAGCAGGCTTTGCTGTCAACCAAACTTTACTAAAGCCCAGGAAAACAAAATTACAACAAAGAAACTTCAAGCTAGAATCACCCATGACCTCCCTCCATCCTTCCGGGCTATCTTACCTAATGAGCCCCTGGCTGTTGGGTTTCCTCCCCAACCAGCTGCCACCTGCTGCCCTACAGAGGAACCCAGCTCTCTCTAACCAGCACTCAAGCAACCTTGGTATTTTGGGTTCAAACCTAAGAGAGTAGAGACAGAAGGAGAAATTCCCTTATCATCTCCCGTTAAGGTCTGCCTTCCCAGTTCTCTCTGACACCCCACAAATCTGCCTTTTCACAGGACAACTGTGAATGGAAGAGTCCTCTTTCATTAGGAGACACTTGATTTCCTACCCTCAGCTGAAGCTTTGTCTTCAAAGTAAACTATGGTGGAACCTAGCAGTCCAGCTTCATACAACGGATAAACAAATGTGCAGTCTAATGTTCTACCATGGAGCTGTATCCCCCGGATGAGCAAAGGTAACGCTGCCTTACAGTTACCTCTTCCAAATTACACACAAGAACAGCTGCTTCCTTTCTAATTCTCAAAATCTGCTTTGAGTAATTTCAAATAGCACAAGAAAGTTCTTACCCAAGTCTAGTCTGGCTTCTCTCTGTCGTTCTTTGCAGTTCAAAGTAAAAGTTGTTCCTCTTTGTCTTCTTGTGCTCCCAGCTGCTCAGGTCCCAGTAACAACTGCTTGATGAGAAGCCCACATGTCATTATAAGACCAGCAGCTTATTTAGATTGCAAGATACAACTTACATTCATGCCTCAGAGGAAGCTCATCTCCAGGGGAAAATATTTGCAGAATAAATTTACTTTAAAATCTTTTCCCTTAGACCCACAGCTTCCCAAGAGTTTCCATGTCATTTGCATAATTAAATACCCCATTGACATATTAGTCAATACAGGGTAAGTTTTGCTGTTATAACAACCTTCGATTTTTTTTTTTTTTTTTTTTTTTGTTACTGGGAATCAAACTCATGACCTCATGCTTACCAGGCAGGCACTTGTACCACTGAGCTATATCCCTGGTCCACAACCTTCAAATATTAAGTACTGTAAAATAACACAGATTTATTTCTCACTTATGTTATATTTCTACATAAGGTTGGCCTGGAGGCTGTGCTCATTACAATTACTTAGGGGTCCAGCCTGGTGGGGTAGTTTTTCAAACATTGCCAGCCTTTGTACAATAAAGACAGAACTGCTTAATCGTTTAGTTCTTCCCATCAGTTACAAGTCCCTCACTCAACTAAAAGGGAGCTACGTAGGAAGCGCCATGCTGTAATGGCACTAAAAGGGAGCCGCACAGGAAGTGCCATGGTATAATAGCACTGCCCTGACCCCTTTCCTGAGATTGAAATAATACATTCAGTTGTGCATTTATCGCCTCACAGCCATGTGATAAGAGTTGTGATCTGTTGATCCTAACCACATCGTTGTACTAAAAATATGTACTCAGGTATTGTACAAAAATAGTGCCTTACATTTACAAGCTGTTTTAATCTTTTTTTTTTTTTTTTTGTCTTTTTGAGGCAGGGTCTCACTACGCAGTTCAGGCTGGCCTTGAGCTCACTTTGTAGCTCAGGCTGGTCTCGAACTCATGAACGATCCTTTTGCCTCAGCCTCTGGAGTGCTGGGACTACAGGCATGCACCATCTTGCCTGGCTATAAGCTGTTTTAATCATAATAAACTCACAAGCTAGGTACTGTCATTATGCCGATTTACAGAGGCGACAGGGACAGGACGGCTCACTTGCTGTGGATGCACAGCTGTTCTGGGGTAGCCGTGGTGTTTGGCTCGATTCAGTCTGCCTTCGTAGGCCATGCAGCTCACTGCTGCCCGTGTGCATCCTGTTTGGTGTGCCAAAACTGAGTGTGCATCTCCTTATCACCTTCCAGATTTCAAAGTCAGTGTGACTTTTTCACAGAGACTTCCACGTTGAGTAAGGTACACTTTTTTAATGCTTCCACGAGGACAACTGCCATCACACATACTGATTTGTTCCATATTTGTTTGTATCAGTAGAAAATGAACTTCATTGTGGCAGAAGGAGAACTTGTCTTCTTCATGGATAGATCTGTGGTCCCTTAGCCCAGTGCAAGGCATAGGGCAAGGCATTCAGTGCCTGCTTGTGAAATGCGTGTACACCGACCAGCTATAAGTTATTTGCACTTTTCACAGATGATTATAACTGCTTTCGCTGTCAAAGAGTTAATGCAGTGGGAAAAGCCTGCGATTCGATCTTCAGTTCAATTTGAGAAGCCAGGTTGCCACTGCCATGGGTGACAGTGGGCAAGCTATCTAAATGCTGTATGGTCAATCTCATCAGTAAATGGGAGACAAAAGTTGCCTCAAACAAGTGGCCTGACAATTAAGTCTCAATAATGCTAGTTCCCTTCTTTAATTTTTTCCTTCAAGTCTCCCTATAGCAATTTTACTCCTGGAGACTTTCTACCATCATCTTTTTTCTAAGTCCTCAAAATAGTAGTTCTTTCGGTGTCTTTCCTTCCACCTAAAATGCCACTCAATGTTCCTGCCAGTGTACGTCCATTTTCTGAAAATCCAGTTCAAAACTCACCTTTGAGATACATTTTCCAACATGATTATTTCTTTTCAATCAGTACTTAAATGGAAAGTCAGTTTTATATTGCTTTGCATTTGATCACGCCTCGCTTTGTGGGTGTTTTCCAGTTGTTGCCAGGGACAGATGACAATCTCCTGGAGGTGGTTCTTTAGTTTTGTCTGCCACAAAGTGCCTTGTGCAAAGTTGGCATGCAGAATGGCAATCAATTGTTGTTGAATTAATTAATTCACTCGTCCTGTCTAGGAAGTTGAAGTTCTAATCAGGCTCCTTTCCGACAGCTGTGCTCCAGCCAGGAGCTTGTGTTGACAGGTTGTACTGCAGCTGCGCTCCGTCTCCATTTTGTCTAAGTTGACACATAGGCTAACTGTGGGGCAGGGGTTTTATTTTTAAGCTTGTTTTCCTCACAGAAACCACTTCAAGGAGACGCAAGAACTACATTTTCTTAGTTCATCTGTTAAAACTGAACATGCCAAAAAATGCTTTGTAAAACACCAATAGGAAAGTCAATAGAAAAGGAACAGCTAACAGAAATAGTCTACATCTGTTAAAGAAATAGAATCCATAGTTGAGAGCTTTCCCCCACATGACAGAATGAACAAAACAAAACCTTCTGGGCCCAGATGGCTTCCCTAGTGAGTTCCACTAAATAAACAAGCAAACAAATAGAATTTGTATATATGTTATATAAATATTATACACCATAACACCAAAAATTTCATTTTATATATATGCCAACCTATACATAGATGCGTGCACCCCAACTATATATGAAGTTCTTCCAATGAATTGACTGTTGAAAAGAAGGGAATATTTCCCACTTGGAAGACAAGAATTATATTGAGAGATATACAATATCCCTCATGAAAACAGATGTAAAATCTTTAAAGTATTAGCAAATTGAATCTAACAATATGTAGGAAGGTTAAAACAACATGACCAAGTGAGTCTTACCCTAGGAGTACAAGGCAGACTTAACACTTAAAAATTAGTGTAAGGTATACCAGAGCATTACTAGTTCTAATAAGTTTAGCAAATTTTCAGGATTGACTCAGGTTCTTACACTAGTGAGACAATATGTTGTTTATACCTGTGGGTCTGCTTTATTTCACTTATGAATATGGTCTCTAGTCATGACCGTTTACCTATAAAAGCCTTGAGTTTATCTTTCTTTATAGCTGAGTAATATTCTATTATATTAAAATACCATAACTTTTTTATCCATTCCTCAGGGAGTGTACATTTGGGTTGCTTCCATGATTTAGCTATGACAAACTATGCTGCTATAAACATGGGTGCACATATATTGCTGTGATATGATGTTTTCAGAGCTTCTGGGAAAATACCCAGAAGGGGGATAGCTGGGTTAAATGGGACCTCTAGGCCTAGTTTGCTGAGGAGTCTCCAAACTGATTTTCACAGTGGTTTCACCAGTCTGTATTCCCACCAGCAGTGGAGAAGAGTTCCTATTTCTCCACAGCCTCACCAGCATTTGTTATTGGTTGATTTCTTGATGATAGCCATTCTTACTGCGTGAGATGAAATCTCAGTGTTGTTTTAATTTGCATTTCTCGAGTGACTAATGATGTTGAACATTTTCTCATGTATTTATTTGCCATTTGTATTTCTTTATCTGAGAAGTGTGTATTCATCTCAGATGCCCATATCTGGATTGGGTCTTTGAATTTGGGGGGGCTGATTTGTTTTAGTTCTTTATATGTTCTAGATAGAAGTCCTTTGTCCAAGGGATAGCCACTAAAACTTTTTCCCAATTTGTGGGTTTTATTATTACTCTGCTGGTGATTTCTTTAGATGTGCAAAATCTTTTGAGTAAGATGAGATTCCAGTTATTGATTCTTTGAAGAATTTCCCATGCAGTTTGGTTTTTGTTGATGAACTCTCTGCCTGTCCCTATGTTAAGTTGTCATTTTCCCAAAATTAATGTACAGATTAAATGTAATTCCAATAAAAATTCCAAGAGGTTGTGTGTGTGTGTGTGTGTGTGTGTGAAAGGAAAGGACCTAGAATAGCCAGGCAGTTTTGCAAGAGAATATTAAAGATGGAGCCCTAACCCTTGCTGATTTTGAGACTTCCTATAAAGGCACCGTAATTAGATAGCATGGTGCTCACAGCAGAATAGACATGAGAATCCACTGAACAGAGTAGACAGTACAGACACAGACCATGTAATTATTAACAGATTTTCAGACAATGAACCAGGCAATACAATACAGAAAGAATTGTTATTTCAACAAATGGTATGGGAGTATTTGGATATCCATATCTAAAATGTGAACCTCTATCCATATAAAAATGAACCATCAAGAATTAACTGGAAATTACCTAAGATTTAAGCATTAAAATAATAAAATCTTTGAGAAAAACATAAGAAAAGGTTTTTACTACATTGGGTACAGGCAAAGATTCCTTGGGAAAGGTTCCAAAAGTGTGATTCCTAAAAGAAAGAAGTTGATGAACTAAAAATCCCAAGATTTAAAACTTCTGTTTTCCAAATTAAATTGTGCAGATAAAAAAATGACAAGCCAGAGAGAGGTAGAAAATATTTGTGAAATACTCATCTGATAAATAACTCAAACCAGATTATACACCATTGTAACCGGGGTTTACAGGGGAACAGATTTAATACGGGACACATAATTCATAGGATTATTTCATAACATTCACTCAAACAGTCAAATGCAGAAGAGTGCCAGAAATCTGTCCACACACTAAAGACCTAAAGACTCCAGCTGAGATACTGGATTTCACGGTGATGTCCAGGTGAAGACCTAGAGCCCATGACAACGTCTTCCATGGTCCGTCTGGAGGTCTAGTGCCCACGACAACGTCTCTGCAGGCCTGTTTCCAGGACCTGCACTGGGAAGGCCCGAAGGACAGTGGCGGAAGCCAGAAAGCCCGCACTGGTGGGGTGAAAGACCTGCGCCGGCGGGCCGAGGGACCTGCATGGCGCCAGGAGGCCGTGCTCAAGGCAGGGACCAGGGCTCCCCAGAAGAGAAATGCAGCTGCCCTCGGTGACGGCGAGGGCTGAGCTCCTTTGGCAACGAGGACGGCCGAGTTCGTATCAGGGAAGACAGCACGACAGGCTTCTCCAGGAGAATCAGCAGCCCAGCATCTTCCCCTCCGGTTCTGCTTTCATGCTACTGGCAACAATCCTCAGGTGGGCCCTCCACACCCAGCACCACGCTGATTCAGTTCGGCTGGGTGTTACAAGTTGACCAGCAGTTAATCTACTACATACGCAGAACTTTCAAAAGTCAATAACAAAAAATAAACCAACTGAAACTGGGCAAAAGATTCAGGCAGATAATTCATCAAAGAAGATACATATGGAAAATAAGCACGTAAGAAGATGCTCAATATCCTGAACAGAGAAATGTAGGTGAGAGTTGCAGTGAGATGTTGCTATACACTGGAGGTAATGCCTCAAACAGCAAGAAACTGACAGTGCAAAATATTTGAGAGGCTATTGAGTAACTGGAGTTTTCATCAATTCATGCATGAAGACATGAAATGATGTGGCCACTGAGGGAAGTATTTTGAGTCAAGGTAAGTGAAGACATAGGTCCACACAAAATCTTGTACATGTATGCTTATAGTGGTTTTAGTTATAATTATCCAAACTAGGAAAAAATTTAACAATACTGAATAATCAAGTACACTGTAGCATATCTGTATAATCACAATGGAATATTACTTGGCAATAGAAAGGAATAAATTACTGATACGCTCACAATATTGTGAAATTTAAAAGCATTTTGGTAAGAGTCAGATTCAAAGGTCTACATACTCTATGACCACATTTATATAACATTCTAGAAAAGACAGAACTATACATCAGATCTCTGGGTACCAGGCTGCCAGAGGGTAGGGCAAGAGTGTGGGGATGGCTACATTGGGGATTGAAGGATTCTTTTAAGACAATGAAAAGATTCTCTGCCTTGATTTTGTGTGTGTGTGTGTGTGTGTGTGTGTGTGTGTGTATGGAGGGGATTACATGACTGTATAAACCTATCAAAATACATAGAACAGCATACTCTAAAAGGTGAGTTATATTGTTTGTCAGTTATATTTCAGTTTAGAAATCCCAGAAATTTGCAAGCACCCTAAAGAAAATGTGTGCAGATGAAATTACAAAAAACTCAAAACCAGCTCAGTGTGGCTGCTCCAAACACCCTTTTCTGCTCTGGCTGCTTCTCCAAATACCATCCCACCCGGAGCTGGGCTTATGCGTATGAACAGGTGGATTCAGGAGGGAGAGAGGAAATGATTTTCTTTGTTTTAGTTTAACACTGGTGAGAATGCTTTGCTTCACATGGAGAAAATCCACTGTGCTTGAAAATTGTAATGAAAAACCATTACCTTGGAAATCCCCACTAAAGAGACTTGAATACTTTTAAATGAATCCAGCTTGCTAATGGGTTAAGGCCATCTTCAGAAGGGATGTTGATCTCTTCCAATTTTCATATGTCAATGAACTCATAAATTCTACATTCTCTGTCTTGGATAATTTCTTATCTACATCACAATGTGCGTATCTTAAAGAAACAGTCTTATCCTTAAGGTACAAGGAAAATTTCCTGCATGTTTTGCCAAAAACAAAAACAAAAACACCCCAAAACACAGTTATTGCATGAAGGAGCAGTTGCACAGCAATGAAACCCTGAGCTGGAGCATTGGTGAGCATCCTGCAGCTCTCTGAACTGGGGCAGCAGCTGTGAAACAGTTCTAAGCAGAAAAGTGCAGGTGAAATATCATCCTAGATATTTACGTTTTAGAAAACTTGCTTTCCTCAGCAACAGGAGGCCTATTGAGCACATTTCGCATCCGTATTGCTAACTATTTCTGAAAATTCAAGGAGGAGAACCAAGGTGTCCTATCTCAGACATTGTGCCTCACCATGTCCCATGATGGTCAATTAATTGTTTTCTTCTCTGTACTTGAGCCTGACCTTTTTGCAAGGGGCAGGAATGGAGTGAATTTCTCATCCTTTGGGATCTGGCATAAAAACATGACAACCATACTTCTGTTATTTTCATGGACTTCCACAGTTAAATTTTTTCTACTTGTCAAAGCCTGTGTCCTAGATTTTGGCAGAGAAGTAGCCATTCTAGTTAGAAGATTAGAGATGGGTTTAATACAAACCTAACCCCCAAATCTCCAAACCAGTTTTCAACAAATGATGTATCAACTATAAAATGTCTATTAATTTGTTATTTTTATGACCTCAATATGGCAATATTTAGTGGCATAAAAATATTAGGGAAAGTGTGATTGTATGAAAAAACAGGGTTTGAAAGTATATAAATAATTACTAGATAGACCCACTGCTCAACTAAGAATCATGTGCCTTTTCTCAAACCTTTAGACTTTTATTATAACCCATTTATCTCTATTTTAACCCTTTTTTTGTTAAAATGGACTGAATTGAATTCCACACGGCAGAACTTTCTGTACGTAAAATCAATATTCCATATGGATTACAACATGGACTACAGGGAAAGTTCCTATGTCATAGTCTTTCCATATTCAAGAAAGGGACCATGATAATCTCTCTCTTTTCCTCTCTCTCCTCCCTCCCTCCCTCTCTCTCCCTCTTTTTCTCTCTCTCTCTCCCCATCTCTTCTTCCGTCTAGACTCAAGATTGCCCAGACAGAACACTAGAACTCTACCTCCAAAACCTACTTTTCCAGTGTTTATGCTTAAGTTTTGTTCATTTCTTTTTCTCCTTCAGCTTCTAAACTTAACCCAGCGATTCTCAAACAATCTCAAGTCAGTGACTTTTCTACATCTCCATGGCCACTGTCATCTCTTGCCTATTGCAGAGGTTGACAAACATAAAGGGTCAGATAGTAAATATGTTTGGTTCTTCAGGCCATATTGTCTCTGAGGCAACTGCGCGACTCTGCCATCCTAACGGCTTGCTGACCCCAGGGGAGACTACTTCAGCTGGCCTTTTACCCTCCACACCCACTCTTGGGCTCCTTCAGTTCCTTTACAACCCACCAGGATTATCTCTTCTCAACGCAGAGCTGAGCACTGCACATCTACAGACGGCTTTCCACTGTTCTAAGGCCTAAAATTCTTGCCATAGCCAAGAGGCCCTGTGCTTTCTCACACTGCTATGAGGCACCTCCTGATAGTCACTCCCCTTGGTCTCTCCTGTCACTCACAGGGACTATCTTCCTCCTTTGAATGTTCTCTCCCCAGTGAACTCCCTTTATCCTCCAAATCTCAGTTTCTTACTTATTTTTAAAAGATAAAACTACCATCTTCATTCAGACTAGTTTAGTTACACCAGTAGTAATCCCCTTCGTAGCAGTTTTAGTTAAATATTCTGTCCTCTAGTTCTTTGCTTAATCTTTCTCCCATTACGTAGTATCCTCCCAAAGAGTGGGGCTCACGAGTTGTTTACTGCTATGTGCCCTTGGTCCTATTCAGTGCATGGCACGTAGCACATATATCAGCTTGTAATGCAATTGGTTCCAACTGACAGACCTGTGTAAATTGTTTTTAATTACACGGAAAAAGGCAAAGACAGACAGCCTCAGACTAGAATAGAATCTCCATAATATCATCAGGTCTCAACAAGCCATTTCTTGTTCTACTTTGTATTCTTATGGCTGCAGTAGGGCTGCCATGGTTTCAGGAACTGCACCTGCGTTCTAGACAGAAAATTCAGATACTGCCAGATGAGCAGCAACGTTCAAAGCAAACAAACAAAACAACTCTTTCCCTCACATCCCATTGTCTGGGCTTGGTAATGCGGCAGCCCCAGCTGCAAGTGAGTCAGAAGGGTTGTCCGAGCGCACTGACATCTGGAAAGATGGGATGTTAGTGAGGAATAAACAGTGAACGCATATCATCTATTCTGGCAAGAAAGTTCAAAATTATTTCTTAAATAATGAAGTGAAGGCCTTCAGCTGATTGGAAGTTGAAATAATCTTCATGCTGAAAAGGATTCTAAATTGCAGCGGCACCTGGACCTATGTCAATTTTCTCAGTATTATTTTTTAAAACTTGAAATGTTCTTATTTTTAACAGATTTCACTCTTGTGCTTCTTTTACTTTTTATTTTTTTAATTTTTATTAATTAATTTATTTTTTGTGGTGCTGGGGATCAAACTCAGGACCTTATGCTCACCAGGCAGGTGATTATTCCACTAAGCTATATCTCCAGTCCATTGTGCTTCATTTGATAGGTCTTCATTTGCTGTAACTGTCTGCAAGGCTTAGGAAGAAGGCAAAGACATGGCAAAATTCAACTTTACCACACTTATTTGGTGATTATGGCCTTTGTTTCTGCAGATATTGTCAAACAGTGCAATGCTAGAACGGCTTTACTAATATGTGCACTTTAAACCAGTGTTGTATTCTTTGGAAATACCTTATTACAAAATTATAATATATAAATATTTTAGCAGTAATAACATGGGTAATAGTCCTTAATGGCCTGATCTGCCTATAGGCTTCTGGTTTGGGTTATGGCGTTATTTTCAGACAACACCATAAAAGTGTGATTTTATGTTGCCCCGCTGTGAACATCTTCAAGTCAAATAGCAGAAGTGAAACTCTTCTCTTATTTAATTTTATAATAGCTCCCTAACCCATATTCAGAAGACTCTCTGTATAAAATGCAACCAGGAGACAGTCTTAATAACAAAACCATCTCATCTTCTGCTGTTTTTCTTTTAGTATAAACTTTTTTTTGCAGTTCTGATTCCATTTAGGAAAGTGAAAATTGGATTTTTCTGAGGTATTAAAGAATTGGAGCAAAGATGTGTTTTTCAAATGACAGTATAATATTAAGAATTTTTACAGTGCTTAATAGCACCTGAGAATTTGTCATCTGGGAGGCTGAAACCCCATCACAAGTATAAGTCCCTGGGTCTATGTCCTGGACCTACTGGGCTGCTCAGAACTCTGGTTTCTTTTCTTGGTCAGTGCTTCCTGACTTCCTTCAGGGGAGCAATTCTTCCACTATGTGAAGGCTTGACAGGACTGCTAGTATTTAGCCAAAAGTTAGATTTCTTTCCTAAGGCTTTGTACCATATCTGTGGTCATAGTTCTTTGTTAGACTGTTGCCCCAGGAGGGGAGGACACGCAGAAGCTGCCACGGTTTCTTCTAGGACCTGTCTCCAACTTCCTTTTGCTCTGGTGAGCTGCTTTACATCCTTCCAAGCTTCCTTTCCTGTTGCCTGCAGTTGCCGCAACTAAGGAGCCCCAGTGACACCACCCATCAGCCGAGCATGTCAGCTTCATAACGCAGGGGCTCTGGCAGAACGTGGTGGGGAACTATCCAGGGCCCTTCTTCACTCACACATTTTTACTCTGTTTGGAGTGAAAATATGTACAGCTAAAATGTTAGGCTTCTCATGTTGGTTTGAAGCAAGGGACAACTCTGTGATGTAGTTGAAGTCGGTGAAATATGAAAAGAAGTTTGGGGGAGATATCTGTGAAGCCACTGCTCTCCCCTAACTTGCCTGCCCTTCTTCTTTCTTTCTCCTTTCCCTGGTTGGAATGCAGATGTAATTCCTCCCAGCAGAATGTATCTTATGATCACAAAATGACAAGTATGAGTGTGACAACCAGCCCTTTCAGGAGACTATAAGAGAAATGTGAACAGAACAGTCTTGGAAGCACAGCCCTCCCCACCAGCCCTGCTGCCTCCCCCATAATTTCTTGTTTAGTGAGAAGTTTTCAATCCTCTTTCATAGAGCCACTGGAGTGGGATTTTCCATTACTTAGCGTCATGTATGTTCTTAACTGGCAGGAGTATTCTCTTCATTTTACCCAGCATTTTAAAACCTGCTCCTAAAACAATGTCTGGCACATGGGAGACATTACAATATATTTGCTAAATGAACGTGTGTTTCTGCACATAATCTCTAAGATATTGCCAGTTTACACATGGAGAAAACCTTACATGAAATGCAAATGTTTCGTATTTGCAGTTAGTAGCTAAGTCACTTGACTAATGCACAGACTTATATTAAAGACCCCATGTAAATCTTCACAGTCCTTCAGAGCCTGGCCTGATTTCTACCCACTTCAGAGAGCTCTCCTTAGCCATACAAGCTAATGTTCATCTCTCTATTGTACACAAGATTAATTCTCTTAACCAAGCATAGCACTGTTCTCTCTACCCAAAGGGATTAAAAGATTAGTCTTTAAGGCAGAGAACAAATGCTACTTACTTGCATTTCCTGTTAAAGGTGGTACTTGGGGCCTGAGGATATAGCTTAGTGACATAGTGCCTGCCTGACAAGCGCGAGGTTACAAGTTCGATTCTCAGTACCACCAAAAAAATAAAAAATAAAAAAATAAAGGTGGTACTTGGTACTGTTCAACTAGCCACCAGAAAGTTAGGAAGAAGAGCAAAGGATTGGGGATTAGAGTATCTGGATTTAGGCCTGATGTCTGACCTCTTAAATTGCTCAGTATGCTGGCATTTGTAGAGCACTTGCCTAGTGTTAATCACTTCTCTGAGTCCCAATCGTATTAACCACAAAGTAAGGAGAACAGTACCCATCTTATAAGAGCATGTTAGGCTCTTGCAATGAGCTGCAAAACTGCTCACTGTTAATTGTGTCATAGTAAGTTTTCTAAATATAGCTCTTCAATTGAATTTTATCTGGTCAATATTGTCAAGGCGTTTTTTTTTTTTTTTTTTTTTGGTAGGGAATTAGAACTGGATGTTGTAGTACATAGTTATCTTCACATTAGTTAACACAAAAACATTAAAGGAAATACCAAATTATAGATAAGATAGTAGGGAATTTGCACTGGATGCTGTATAATATAAAGTTATCTTCATTTCTGCTATGTCAAGGCGTTTATGAGAGGACTTGAGTGTTTTCTCTCTCCCTCTCTTTCTTTTTGGTGTTTTTGAAACAGGGTCTTGCTATGCAGTTCAAACTGGCCTTGAGCTCACTTTGTAGCCCAGGCTGGCCTCAAACTCGCAACGATCCTCCTGCCTCAGCCTCCCGAGTGCTGGGATTACAGGCACACACCAGAGTGTTTTCTCTGGAACATTTGATCTCTTTGGGGGTTTATGGCACTCTCTGATTTGGTTGTACCACTCACAACAATTGTTAAGGACCTTAAACATTTTAACCAATGCTTGCTGTTACCCTCTCATCTTTGGACTTGCAGCCAAACACTCATGATATGGTTCCTCAAAGTTATCCATTAGTCTCTGGACCTTTGCCAGGACCCCATTCAGCCAAAGAACTTGGTCTTTAATTGATTAGATGTCCACAAGTTGCACGATAAACACTCTTGAGCTGAGCAAGAGCCAGTGATCATTTGGCCCATTGATGCAGAGCATGGAAATAAAGATCAAAGTTGCTGAAAGCCTTGCATTTTCTCTCCTATTTTTCTCCTCTTCTCCAATTTTTTACCCAATTATTTTCTGTAAGTTTTTAAGAGTCTCCCTCAGTAAGATTATCAACTTTATTTTACAAATTTCCTATCTTATCATGTAATCTCTTCCATTTCAAAAAGTTTTAATGCAAAGCAAAACTAATGTAAATTTGTTTTATGTTTGAGGGTCATTAATCCAAAAAGTAGTTCTACTTTATATTTCTAGATGTCTCTTAGCTTTAGGAAGTGGAATGACTTAGTGTAGATTTCCTGGAATATGGAGCCTGAGACAAGGAATTGGGTGCAGGTGATAAACCCGGGTGGTGACACTAGGAAGCAAGTGTGAGGAAATGAGGGCAGTGAGACAGGGAAGAATAATATTCTGGGAGCAGTGTGAGGAGGACAGTTCTGGTGAGAACATCCAAGATGCTGACAGTCAAAACATGTCTTAAAATTGTCTTCCCACAAGAGAGTGGATTTTCAAAATTTTCTCCACAAGCTCTATCTCTCCTGGACTTCCAGGCTGTGTGCCTGCTGCCCAGTCAAGTAAGCTCCATAAAGATGAAAAGAGTGTGGTAAGGCTCACGTTTGAGGTGGGATACTCCTAGTGTAAAGTAGAAGAACTGGCACACAACTGTCCATTGCAGCTGTGACTGATTCCAGGGGTGAAGGTATGTGAGAAGGGCACCAGAGGGAGCTGCTACACGGAAGTGCTGCCTTTGTGATCACAGGTTACCCTGATGTTGAAATATTTACCTGCAATTGACAGGTGGTAGTTGTTTTCAACTATAGTAGTGGTATCTAAAATTTATTGAGTATTCTGTGTGTCTTAGTTACTTTTCTCATTGCTGAGGCAAAATACCTGACCTCCAAAGTTAAAGAAGGAAAAGTTTATTTGGCTTCCAGTTGTAGAGGTTCAGTCCATAGTTGGCTGGCTCCACGACAGTGTGGCACAGCAGAGGGGCATGACAGAGGAGAAACAGTTCCTTGCATGCAGAAGACAGCAAAAGCATGCAAGGGTCAACCACAGCTCTTAATCCCAGTGTCCTTGAGCCTAGCACTGCACCATGACTCAGTCCCAGCATTGCACAGTCTAGATCCAGTCTTGATACACTGTGTATCAAGTGCTTGAACAAACACATTAAAATGAGTTGTTCGAATCAACATTGTTATGGTTATTAAAATAAGTACAGCTGCATGAAATTTGCAACTAGACTAACTTAGGCCATTTTTGCCTTTATTATTAGTTTTTAATCTTTATTATTAGTAGATATTTTTACTATACATAATGATTACATTCATTGTGGGAAGTTGGTGAACATACATAGCACATCATAATATGTTTTATGTGCCCTGCATCCTTCTGAACCCCCTCCCTCCAGCTCTTTTATCTTTCCAATTTGCAAAAGATTGATTTTACTATTATTAATAATAAGTACATATCATATACACACAGTCAGAACGATTTCAGCTTCTGGATTAATGAAGCCTGACTTCTATATCAACTTTTATTTTAAAATATCCACATTTGATCCCAATGTGTTTTGTCAATGGTAGCGGCAAAGAGGGAGTGGAATTGTATCCAGCAAGCCAGGTCCTGAGCAGAAACTCCCAGAGCACTGAGCCTCCTAGATGGGACGTGTATTATATTGGAACAAAGTCAAGAATTTTTCCTCTGGGCTACACCCGCTTTTCTCTTTACTAATCTTTTAAAACTTTGTATGTAAAATAAAATCAAGCCAAGAGATGTCTTTTCAAAATAACAAATAGTTTTAATTCACTAACAAGAGCTGTGTTTGTCCTGTCATTTTTGAGCATTTCCACTAGGCTCTTAAATAAAATAAAATTTTCCTCAGAGGAAAAGTAGTTAAGGGCCAGGACTTCAGCGACTATGTGTTGAAAAAACAACAACCACCACCACAACGACCACAGTAACAATAACAACAACCACAACAACCACCACCACAACAAAGAACAAAAGCCATTCAGGTCGTGTTTCTCCCTCCTTGTTAGATGCAGGGCAAAGGGCAGCTACCGGGCTCCTCCTCCCGGACCCCAGCGCTGCAGAGTGGTCCTGCCCCCTGCCAGGCCTCTTGCACCACCTGGTCTGGTATCTCCTTTGCAGAAAGCTTCACGTGTGAACACTGAAGGTTATAAACAGCCAGAGGCCTGATAGCAGTGTTCAAATAATTGCTTTGCACACACGCGTGTCAGTTTCATCCCACTGCCTTCTAAGTGGGTGCAGCACTGCCGGTCACAAGGGGCCAGGATGAGCATGGGGACGTTGCTGCGGACTCGTGAGCAGGTGGTGGAGCGCTCTGCTCACAGACAGGAGACCTGCGCTTCCCCTGTAGGTGAACAGGTAACCAGCTGCACGACCTCTAGCCCCTTACGTCTGTTTTCCAGCCTTCACCTTCCCCCACGGTGCAATACCAGAGCCAGACAGCTGAGCTAAACTCCCACTTAACTCCACATTCCACGGTTTATTGACTAGAGGTCAATGATAATTTTTTTTTTCTTCTCCTGTTTGGGATTTTGTTAGACGCAGAGGAGAGTGAGGGCAGAGGGATACCATGAATTTCAAAGCAAAATATAGTATGTTTGACAGCAGAGGGGTCTGCAGTTTTGTTACACTTAGATTATTTTTCAAATATTCAGATCTATTTTAAAATTGTCATTTAACATGAAATAGGCTTTATGTTCTTGATTTGAATTTTTCTTTCCTCTACTCCTTACTCTTTGTATTACTCACTTCTCTGCCTTACAATTCTAGAAAAATCCTGAAATGATTTATTGATCTGTGTCTGGGCCCTTCCAAAAGAACTGGCTGCTTGGTGTGTAGGCGGTGGTGTATTAAACCAGCTGGTGTCCTTGCCCTATTGATCCTTGACTGCTGGTGCTTTGGGATTTTTGGATTGGATCCTTCTACCTGGAGAGTTCCCCAATGCTGTATTTATTGTTTATCTTTTTTAACTTCTGAATTCTTCAGCTCTGAACTCTTACTCGATGCTTCTTGGAAACAGTTCCTAAAATATCAGTTGCACTCTGGAGAGCCAGTTCTTTTTTTAGAGATAGCTCCACGTCCACCATTTCACTCAGGTATATCTCAAAGCAGTGAGCCAAGGGGAAAAAGAAGAGGACTTTCTTTTCTTCTCTTTACCTATTTTTAAATGGGTACTTCTTGATGTTATTAAAATTGAACAGGGCCAGGGATATAGTTCAGTGGCACAAGTGTCTACCTGGCCAGCACAGGGTCCTGAGTTTGATTTCTGGTACCAAAAAATAAAATAAAATAAAATAAAACAAATGCTCAAGATATGCTGTAAAAATAAAATTGAACAAACACACATACTTGAGTGAGTTTTTCAATAAAGTACAACCTATATCCTAACAATGAAAGGCAGCATCATGGACATTATCATGGCCAAAAAATTGAAAACAAATGTGAATGTTCATAAGTATGGATTTAAATGATGGTGTCTTTGAAAACCTGTTCTAATTGTATTGTAAATGAAAAAGGCAAATTAAATAACACAATTTATCCCTTTAAAAAATTTAAGACCATGTGCATTGCATAGAAAAGAAAACCAGAAAGATACAGTAGTGTAGACATTTTTGCGTGAGCTATGTACCAAGAAGGTGGAGAATCGTGAGTAAACTTTTTTCTTGTTTGTTATGCAAGAGGGTAAGTGTTCTTAAAATGATTACAAGTAACATGTATTATTTCATGGTCAGAAACAATAATACAAAAGCTGAATTTCAGGTGGGTGAAATTGTAAATGAAGAAATAAAGGAGTAGATGGGGATATAGCTCAGCAGCATAAGCACTTGCCTGGCAAGGGCAAGGTCCTGAGTTCAATTCCTGGTACCAAAAAAAAATAAGTAAAGGAGTAAAATCATAGAAGAGAATTTAGGATACTATATATCTAAAAAATGTGGGGACAGAGAAATCACTTTAACAAAGATAGGGAACCCAGAAACTATAAAACAAAAGATAAATATATTTGACTTTATGAGAATTTAAATGTTTTGTCTGATAAAATATGCCATTCAAATCAGCAAAAAACAGGCTGAAAATATTTGCAATGTGTGTGTGGCAGATAAGTAGTTCGTATCCGTAATGTGTACACAACTTCTACAAACATTAGCAAGAGAAACTCGAACAACCCAATAGAAAAATGGGCTACACAGAAGCAGGCAGCCCATAGCACTGTAAAGACAGATGACACATAAAAGGCTGCTCCAACTTCCCAGCTAAGCAAATGTAGAGTAAATAAAGATGAAATATTTGTTACCCACCAGAGTTGGAGAAATCAAAAGAGCAATAATACCTATCACTTTACAGATACGGAAGGTCCTCTCAAGGTTGTTATTTTAACATTTTTGGATAGCGATCTGGCATTATTATTGAAAGGCATTTGGTTCAGCTATCAGTTAAAGGAGGATCTCACTTCCCTCTTCTGACATGTTTTTTTTTTTCCATGAGGAGAAAGCTTCCTTTGAAGAAAATTCTATTTTCTCTTCATTCTCCTAAACTCTTTAACACTGAGGTGCAGTGACTTGTCTGATTTGTAAGTCGGAGGGTCGGTATCTGGGTACGCACTGCTCTGCCTCTCCCTTTGTCTCCTGGGGATCCCCTTACCTGCAGGCATCATAGGCGCTGATATTCTCTTGTCCTGTGTTAAGCTCAAGGGTTAAGACTGTGCTCCCGCGGGGGTGCTTTGGCCAGTGAGTAATGTCTGTTTGACGCGTGTCTAGAATCCCCGCACATCCAGAGGTTGAAGCAGGACTGCCAGCTCCAGCCCAACCTAGGCAACTTAGCAACGTAGTGAGGTCCCGTCTCAAAAAGGGGTGGGGAACGGCTGGAGCTCAGTGTGGAGGCCTGAGTTTCGGTCCCCTAATTAAGTAATTAATTAATGTTAAATTTCCTAGTAAGAAACGTGTTCCATTTAGTCACTTTACACATTCCTGCTTGAATCTTAGCTATAAAATTTCATCACAGGAAAAGCATTTAAGGACTTTCTCCGCTGAGGCAGTGAGCTAGGTTGGGCTGGGCCGTGTGTGACTCTGGAAATGGCTCTTGGATCTGCTTTCTGGCCATTGAAGCGTTATTGGTTGGCAGCCTTTAGCTACTGCGCCTTGGCACCTGCAGCAGCACTTACCGTGTTATGGTTTATACCTGAATGTCCCCCAAACCCTCATGTGCTCACAGGTGGGGCTTTCAGGAGGTGACTGGATTATAGCAGCCTGATACTCCTCAGTGGGTTAGTTTCATGAGTCTACAGCTAAATGTGATTTGGAATGTGAAGCCTGATTGGAGGAGGCGGGTCTCTGGGGGCGTGGCCTGTAGGGGTCTCTGTCCCTCTCTCTTCCCCTGATTCTCTCTGCTTCTTGCTGCCATCCTATGAGCTGTTTCTCCTCTGCAGTGCCCTCTGCCATGCTGCCCTGCCTTGGATACAGCTGACTATGGATGAAACCTCTACTAACCGAGAGCCCAAGTAACCCTTTGCTCATTTACGTTGTGGGTGTTAGGTATTGTGTCTAAGCCATGAGAGAATAACTAAGATGTACTCCAAGGTCACATTCTCCCCAAGTTGGACAATCTGTCCTGGGCCCCTGAATGGCCTGGCAAAGGACTTCTCATAGCCACATTTTCCCTAACCAGTTCTTTGTCTTTCCCTCCTTTCACAGGAGCCAGACCTCCATCGCAGTCTGGAGGGCTCTCTGCTTCCTCCCTCTCTTTCCATTTTATGCTTAGTGGTTTCTCCCGCAGTTTTTAGCTAGCCTGGTTCATCTTGAAGGCTGCTTCTCAGAGGCCCCAAACATATAGTATGGGTTTGTGGGTGGACCCTTTGCTGGTGGCAAGGAGGACCCTACTCCACTGCATTTGCTTCCTTTTGCTGCTGTAACAAATTACCCTGAATTATTACTCTAAGACACATTTATTATCTTAAAATTTTAGAAGACAGAAGTCCAAAATGAGTCACACTGGGCTCAAACCAAGGTGTCAGCAGGGTGGTGTTTCTTCAGGACAACCTGTTCTTGTATCTTCTGGCTTCTAGAAGCCTCCTGCATTTCTTGGGTGTAGTCTCTTTCTCTATCTTCAAAGCCAGTATCTTCAAATCTCTCTCTCAAACTCTCTTCATCTCCCTCTTTCACTTATAAGGGCTCTTGTGATTACACTGGATCCACTCAGTTAGTTTATGATGAAGTCATTTCAAAAGTCCTTGGCTTAATCTTGTCTACAATGTTCCAGTGTAAGCAAATGTATTCACAGGTTCCGGTGATAGACTGCTATTCTACTCAGGCTACTGTACCATGTAATGGTACACAGACAGTCCCAGGCATGAGGTGAAAACGCAATTGCTAAAAATTTTGCCAGAGGTGACCTAGTAGATGGGAATGCCCTTGATTATTCGCGTATTTAAAATGCAGCGGGGGTAACCAGCACTTAGAAGGGCAGTGGAACCCAGACACTACCCAGGCCCCGTCTCCTCAAGGCAGCAGGTGTCTTTCTGAGGGACAGCCCCTACTGCCTCTCCAGAAGAGAGCCGTGAGATAACCAGTGCTCCCTTCCAGCAGAAATCAGCTGGGGACACTTGAGGCCCGATAAGGGAGGACAGAGGTTATACCTTAAAAATGCTATGGAGATGAACTCTTATTGGCAGGAGCCAGGAAGGTACACCAGGGAATAAATTTTGCCGAGACTTAATCAAAGAAGCAGAACATGAAACAGGATAAGCAGGGATTCACTGGCTTTTGGGAACTTCCTCAGGACATGGGATCTGACACAGGCAAGGACCCGACAGGACAAACTCGCTGGTAGGCTGGCTCTTAGAAGGCTGAGCAGAGGCCAGCAGCCTACCAGGTTGGTTGGTCAGGAGCGTGGAAGGAAAGGAATGGACAGGAATCCTCAAGAAGACCATCACGGCCTTAGTGGCAATTCAGGAACAATGGACCCTTCCATCCTGGAAAAGCCAGACATTTGCTGGTGCAGGGGTAGGTACTTATTATTGCCACGGGGTTCCCTTTCCTGTCACGAAGCTTGAGCCAACATTCATGCAGGAGCTTACCAAGGGTCTGACACACAGCTGTAGAATCCTGTACCACAGAGCATCTAAGCATGGGCCCACTTCACCGGAGGTAGATCAAAATCAGGTGACATAGTTCTGTAATAAATTGTCAAGCATGAAAAGAAAGATCTAGAAACATGTAGCTATAGTATGAGTTCATATTTGAAAAATGGTGATGACCCCACCCCATATATTTATTTATGCATCTTCATGTGCCTAGCAGTTTGGAAAACATGAGAAGATCCACACTGGTCATCAACACTGGCTAGGTGGATTATGGGGCAGAGCAGGGAGATGTTTGCTAGCGAAGAGGGTGCAGGGAAGGAGGAGGTTTTGTAAAAGACTACATTGTAAGAAGTTGTCCATGTAAAAAGAATGTTTTGATATTATCCCATTTGTGCAAATTACATGAAGATATTCTCTCATATATGAATAGTGATTATCTTCAAGTGCTGGAATTACAGAATATGTCAGCTTCTATTGTCACCTGTTTTTTTTGTTTTGCAATCACTCAGTCTTATGCATGGGAACCTTTGTCCTTTAACTACTTTGGTTTCATCTTTGAAATGAGAGAACTGAACAAAGACTTCTGCTATGTACAAAGGCAGTAATGTGTTGCCATATTTAAAAAGAAAACCCCCCCGCAAAATATTTTGACCATTCACTATGTGCCAGGAAAATTGTAGAGTAATGCGGATACAGAGATGAAGACAGCCCGGTTTTACAGGGTAGGGGAATTGAATCCAGCAGGCGATCATGATACCACCCCCTGGAAGGCGCTTGTGAGTGAGTGGGCGGTTGGGGTGGGACGCCTGGTGTGGGGAGGAGCCATGTAGTGTAACCTGAAAATCTGAGAGGAGCGAATGGTCCCTAACATTTCTCCTCCACCACATTTTCAATGCCTTAGAATCATGCAATATAATCACAGTTATTTTAAGAAAAACAGTACTTAAAGGTCGACAGGAAACATTTCATAATCCTGACAGTGGCGATGGAATTATGGGTGGCTTTCCTAATCCTTTCTGCTTTCTGTACTTTGCTAGTTTATTGCAATGAGAAGGTAAAGGGAACTTTATTTTATTTTGATTGGATTCTATCCATTCATGATGGAAATGTTTGCACCTTGTACAAATGAGTGTTCTCTAATGAATTAAAATAGGGAGTTTATTAATTTTTACCTAGTATAGGCCACATGGTAATTTAACATGATCTCTTCTAGGAGAAGGCATGCAGTTGACAGTTATCCATTGATTCCACCATCAGGTTTTCATGCCTTTGTGGATTCTTCACAAACCCCCATCATGATTTACTTATTTCTTAGTGTAACCAGAGTGATTGACATTTTATGAGTCTGGAAATAAACATCCAAGAGCTAAAAGAATTGTCCAGAATGTTTCCAAGGTTGGACTAAGTATTACAATTCACGGAATCCTCCTCACCCCCCAAGCCTTGAAAATAGCTTCAGAAATATTGATGCTTTTTGCTGCTGCTGCTGCCGCAGTTTCAAGTGTATTTGGCTTCTCACCTGGGCTCTGGCATCCACAGAGCGTCCATGACCCCTAACCTTCCTGCCGTGTGCTGCACAGCATCTGCTTTCTCTGCCATGAAATTCATCACATGTTCCGATTACGAGAATTGCACGTCTGTCTTCTCAACAAACTATAAGTTATTTTCCTTTACTTTTCTCCAGGACTAACATGGTCTGTAGTTTAATAAATAAATATGTGACTCTGATTCATGTAATGGCTATGTGCTTACTATGTGCCAAGCACTGTTCTAAATGTTTTACATGTATTATGAGCTCATTTAACTCTTCCAACAACCCATGAGGGCAGGTGCGATTGTTACTCTCATGTATAAGTGAGGAAAACGAGGAACAGAAAGGTTAATTATCTTGCCAAGTTACACAGCTACTAAGTGGTAGAACTGAGACTTGCCTAATGAATCTGATTCAGCACTTTGTTCTTAACCACTCTTCCATATTGCTTTTGGGGCCATTGAGTCTTCCTGTGCCTTCACATTTCTGACAGAAAAATAGAGCTAATACATATTCACTGGATTGCTGGGAGAAATTTTTTTTTAAAAGTGCACGTAAGGCTTTTTACAATTAGGTATTATCATTACTTTTTTGTAATCGGTAATATCAGTATGTCACCACTGATATTATTAAATATCACCTTTATAGCAAAGAATATCAAATTATTATGATTATAAAAAGATTGATGGATGCTTGATACCCTTAACGAATTAAGACCTTTGGCATTTTATTTAACTTTCTTTTTAGATTTTTTGGAATGATTTGGGGGCGATAATTTTTTGTCACACGCTGGGTTTCATTCATTCTGTCCCATAAGTGACGTCTACTGCCTGCCCATCTCTGTTAATCAGTTATCGGACTTGATACTATTTATGATCTGTGTCTAGAGCCTGGTGACTGAGCAAGAGGAGCTGCAAGTCATTTTCAGCTGAGCAGGGAGAGCGTCTCCCCCTAGTGTTGGTCTTTGGGCAGAAGGATGCAAACCTTGTTTCAGGTTCTTCTCCGGGACTTCAGGTTTCATCTGAGTCTCATGACTTGAGTGTGACTTTTGGAGCTAAGACTGTACAATGCCTACTCTACAGCAGCAGAACTAAGAATTCACCTAGCTATGTAGTGTTTTTTGTGAATTATGGATGAATGTAGCCACACTGTCAAATAGTTGTACTGTATATCCAGCTGTTGTGCCCATTTTTCTTTTAATGCTTTAATTTAAAAATGCTTGTGAGAAGGTGGTGGGCGTGGGTGGCAGTGCTGAGGCAGAGTTTGCAATCTTTCTGACTGGGCTTGTCCAATAACTGCTGGGATCATGGCATCAAACTCAACTAAGTGTTTCCAGGCAGATGCTGCTTGTGATGGACAGGATCTGGATGCTAATTCTGCTCTTATGGAATTGGACAAAGGTCTGAGATCCAGAAGCAGTAGTTTGCTTTCCCAAACTTTTCTAGAAGTATCCATTCCTCATTCTCATCAATTCTGCATTCCTAAAGTTAACTGATGTTTTCAGAGTTGGAAACAAGTTCCTGAGGCTGTGTGTACTTAAAGTTACCCAACAAAGTGAGGAGCGCTTGGAGAAGATTCTGAATGTGGCTGAGTTTGTGAAAAGGATTTTCTTGCTGACTCATAGTAATGATCCCATGGCAAAAGCCATCACACTCCAGTCTGCTGTGTCGCTCGATCATTTCCCACCAGCTTGGCTAAGCGGGAGCTGTGGGCCCAAGAGGCAGTGTACTTACCATGTTCATTGTGCAGAGTGTGCATTTGTTTTTATTTTTGTTATTGACTAAGACTCAGACAATTGAGACCATTGCAAAGTGTAAATTCAAGTTAGCTTCTGAGAGAATGTTTAGGTTTTTCTGCCATCATAAATAAATTCTTGTCTGTTTTCAAACTTTATGTAAATGGACTCACACAATAGCTATCCTTTTGTAACACTTATTTTACTCAACATGCTTTTGAGATTAATCCGCATATATCAATAATCATTCCTTTTAAATGAAAAAAATGCTTGATGCTTTATCAGTTTAAAGTTAACAGTCGTTACTGTTATCTAGTAGAGGATTAACTTGTGCAACATTAAAGTAAAGAAGGGAAACTAGTTTTCACTGAGTACCTACTAAGTACCTTAGCATCATCTTTGTTTCAGTTCACATAATAATTATTATTCACAGAATAATATTGGTTTACCTGGATACAGGTACATTGGCCTAGCGAGCTTCAAGGGCTTGCCAAATTATTAGGCATCAAATACATGACTAAATGTAGTTTTCCAAACCCAATTCTATGTCCCACACTCTGTCCATTCATTTTACTACCCAA
The DNA here is from genome assembly GCA_004027595.1 of Dinomys branickii. Taxonomy (NCBI): domain Eukaryota; kingdom Metazoa; phylum Chordata; class Mammalia; order Rodentia; family Dinomyidae; genus Dinomys; species Dinomys branickii. Next base: position 27,562 of record PVLD010005881.1, on the reverse strand, counting down.
CGTGCTGCTCTCAGCTTATCAAGGGGTCTAGAATGGTGCTTTGGTGCTTCTGCCTGACTCATGCCTGACTCTACTTACCAGTTCTAGTATCCACTGGAGTTCTGTTCAATGATAGTGAAGTGAGTAAATTTTCAGTGCTATTTATGGATAATATTTTCATCTATGGATAAAATTCTGTAGAAAATATTTTCACCTAAAAGAGTGGTAGCACAGACAGAATTGTAGGGAATTAGAGCTGAATGGGGCATTACTTAGAACATCCTTGTTTTACACCGTGATACTTAGAGATTAAATCTTTCAAAACCTGGGTTTGTGATGGCAAAATAATAAAAAAAGATGCTTTCTGGTAAAAAAAAGAAGAAGGCCCCTTGTATCTTACATCACAGCTTTTTCAGTCTGTGGGGAGAGGAATTTATGGTGGCCTAGGTATTACCCTACCTCCTTCTGGCAATTTCGCATTCAACTGGAAGTAGAGAAGTGAGGGGAGAGGAAGGAAGAGAGGGGTGCTGCTTGGCGATTGTCCAGTTCTGTGAGTGAGTTTTGGTTTTTGTGGTTCTGTAGTTATTGCAGTGAATAAAGTGTCCCATTCATATTGCCCAGGCTCATTATAAGTTGGCATTGAACGATGGCCAATTACAATTCATTCACATTTGGATCGATATCCCAGACATGAGCTCATTAACCTCAAATCCTATTATCTCACACATATGCAGCAGATTGTTTTTAATGTGATGACATTTTCACTGTCTGCAAACCTGAGTTCTGATATAATGAGGCCTCCACAGAAAGCAGCGGCCGTGTTGATATCCGTACCACTAGTGAAAGGACAGGTGCAAATTAATAGAGGTTGGTTTGTGCCACTTTGGGCTCAGCCTGAGAGCTGAGGACCCTGGTGGAGTTTTACAGTTCCTCACCTTATTTCCCATCTCCTTGAGCTTCTATCTCCTTCGGGTGTCTAGAAACCGCCCTTTCCTAGTGTCGGTAGATTGCAATTCCCTGTCTTCAGGCAGTTTCCTTATTCTTTAAGACACGGGTTCCTTCGCCTGTTGGTATTGCAGCTTTCACCCATTTTAGTCTTTCTGCCTCTCCACATAACAATGTTAATTAATGGAAAGGTGTTACAGATGGGAGGCTCATACTTCCTCAAGATATATCATCCTAGTTACTGGAATCATTTATTCACATGCTATCCCATTTTCTAACTCTGCAGGAGTAGGCAATTTTTTCTTCAAGCCATTACCTCTACAGCTAATGAATTCAACCCCAAATTAACTCTGCATCACAGGGCTGCGTCTCACGCTTATTTTTGCTCTCTGACAGTGGCTGCTGATCATTACTTCTGTGGTCCTCATGTAAGGGGGAAAAGCTCTGATTGCTCCACCAGCTTGTGTGGTGAAGCTCTGCATCATTTCCACTGGGTTTTTTTTTTTCTTACTTGTTACTGTCTTTGATTGTTTAATCAATCTTACATTCTTACGTCTGGTGGACTGAACAACTTTGTTGACGATAACAGTATGTAATGTAGCAAGCATTGTGAACTCCTAGCATTTTGGTTGAGGTCATGTATCATTTTTTGTGTTGTTTTGATTCTGTCTTCATTGTTTTATTAGTATTTTTAATCTTTAAAATAAAAGTATTAAAAAAAGAATATGGGTGCTAATCAGTCCAGCATCACTTTTCCCAGATGAGATGCACTCATCAAAAAGACTTTCCACCCTTACACTCAAGGATGTGAGACTAAAGACATGAATGTAGAGATCTGGGCATATCAGAAAGCTAGGTATGTATTAATAAGGTAGAACCTCACCTACTGCTCAAAGACCCCGTGTACACGGTTACTAGATGGCACACTAGATGATGACAATGTTTGCAAGCTGTGTATCTGATCAGGGAGTTAATATTCAAAACATATGAGGAAATCACACAAGTCAGATTCCCTTTTATGTGTTATTTACCACAATGAAAAGAAAAAGAATTGAATGAACAAAAAACCCCAACAAAACAAAACAAAAAACCACATAGACCAGTTTTTTTCTAATCTGAACCACAATGCCATCTCAGTGGTTCAAAATGTGAGTTATAACTTCATGCTATTTAGTATTATGGGATTCTAACTCCCCCATCTGTATAATGGGGGAGAACATCTGCTCTGTCTACACACACAACTGTTATGAATATTAAATGTATTCACAGCGTGTAAAGTGCTATATAAAAAATATATACACATACTTATATCAGTGGTTCTCAGGGGGTACTTTGCCTCTAGCAAACATTTGGCAGTTTAGAACCAGTTTTGGATATGAAAACTTGGTGGAGGGTGAGCTTACTGGCACCTAGTTGGTAAAGGCTAATAATGTTAAATATCCTACAATGTGCTACAGAGCCCACCCATGGCAGGATTTATATGGCTCCAAATGTCAACAATGTCAAGGTTAAGAAACTCTGAATAAAAAGAGTCACTGAATCCTATTCAATAATCATCTACTGTCCCCCTCTTTCATGTTCAACTGTGCTCATTGACTCTCCTCCTCGTGTCTCCTTTTTATGGGCAAACTGAATTAGGTAATGAAATATTAACTAAGTGCCACTCCTTTACCTCATGAGGCATATTTTAACCTTTCGTATTAATTAAAAGACACCATGTGGATAATTATTGGTTGTTGGATGGCTCAGGATGAGCATTTATTCCATGCTTTTATTTCCAGGCTGCTGATTATCTTTATTAGTCAAGTTTCTAAAGGACAGAATCCGAGAGCAGACAGTGGTTGCTGGAGACAATCTGCTGCACTGGCTGTGGGGATGCCTCGGTCATCACCGGCGGATGACAGCTGAACTCTCCCTGTTAACTGCATGCTCGCAGCAGTAAGGGCCAGCACAGACCGAAATTTGTCGGCTTCTGGCACTTTAAATTCCTTACTTTAGTTTGTCCTCACAGAAACCCTGAAAAATTCACTCATATCATGTGAATTCAAATCTTTTTTAGAATGCTTAGAAAAAGTTTAGAAATAGCACTTTCTGCAGTTAAAACTCACTCCTACAGCTTGTTCAGTTCTCTTAAAATGATCAACCAATCAATAAATGTTCATTTAGATATTTCTATCTGCAGAACTCTAGAAGGAATACAATCATAGTCCCTTCAAGAAATATGTACCCTATAAAAAGGACATATGTACTTGAACTTGGTCACTACAGACCCAATCTTTACAAATACTACAAAAGCATCAAATAGCATGCATGTCCATGAATAAAATGAAGCTCAAATATACCATAGAGCTTTTCATATTGACACAAATGGATGATTTTAGCACATTAATAAATAGGCTATTTATGGAATAGTATAGTAACATATTTATGTTGAAAGTGTATCTGTACATTCTTAGATAATTATATGGAAAATTTGCCAAATTTTGAACCAAGATGCTTACCTTTGGTGATAGGATTACAAAGAAACATTGCCTTTCTCTATATAATTTAAATCTTTTATGGTGACCTTGTATCACTCTAAAAGTAAGAAAGATACTTTGATTTTAAAGCACACAGTAGACATAAATAGTAGTTTAAGACAGCTGTGTAAGATATAACCTATCATAAAGTAGCAATAATATACTAATATTGATGGTCAATTACACTCTACCAGTTCTAGTACTGAGAATTTTATAAAGATGTGATCGGTTCATCATCAGAACAGCTCTGCAAGATTAATTTATTCTTTATTCCTTTATACAAATGAGCAAACTATGGTATAGAAAAGGCAAGTTGCAGCAGAGAAAGATCTCTCCAGAGATCGCCAATGAGACACTGAAATACAGCAATAGAAGAAAGACAAGGAGAGAAATGGGTGCCCTGGTGCTCCAGACCCAGGAAAGATCTGAAAGGGAAATTGAAACCCTCAGAAAGAGCAAACAAGACCTCTCCAGGAGAAAAAGCTCAGAGGACCGCCATGGTGTGCTCAGAGGAAGAGAAGGCGGAAAAGGAAGGAGCCACCCCTCCACACAAACCCCAAGCCCGCCCCCTCATTCCAGCACTCACAGCTTCAGCCTCAGAGGCCCTTGCTCGCAGAAACATTCGAATTGGCCAGAGTTAAGCAAATTCTTGAGTAGACAGCACCGGCCCCAGCCTCCTCCACCAGCCGCTCAAGCAGTGGCGCACTCAGACCAGCCCTGGCCCCGCCCCGCCCCACGCACCTCGCCCGCCCGGCTGCCCTCTCCTCGCCCTCCACTCAGTCCTTCAGTGCATCCATCCACCCAGCGGCTCCATGGCGCCTCCAACTTTGGACTCAAATCCATGGTGTGCTCGCCACTGCTGCTGGGATCTGGAGCCCCGCACCATGCAGCCGGCCTCAGGCAATGAGCGCCGCAGCCGCCCCCCCAAACACCGCAGTCCTGCCGCCGCCAGGGGCACACTCTCTTGGCCACAGCCCCCAGCGCCCGCCCTCTGAGCTCTCCAGTGTGTGAACCAGAGGAGGAGTGGCAGCTGCCGATCAGTGAGAGCAGCCAGCTCAGCAACAGGCTGGAGGGCCAAGGCTTTCTAGAAAGCAGCACCAGGCTGAAGCCTCACGAAGCCCAGAACTACAGAGAGAAGGCGCTGTGGGCGTCCTGGTTCTCCGTTATCATCACACTGGCCCTTGCCGTGGCCAGAGGTGAGCGAAGCCCTGAGTGCTGGTCCAGGACGGGAGAGGAGAAAGCGCAGCCCCGAAAGGAAACAGCAGCGGTCAGAAGGAGTGGTCAAATCCAGTGTGAGGATGGGAGGTTACAAAGGCCACTGAAGCAGAATTCCCACTCTGCAGAAATCTTTCTAATCAGTGCCCTGAGGCAGGCTGGAGTCAAGGCAACCAGTGAGCAGCCCACCACACCCAGTTCTATGCCTGCCCCGAGGATATGGCCTCAGACCTCTCCACTGTGTGAGCAAATACCAGCAAAGAGTAGCAGAAAGCAATGGAAGTGACCTCAGGACCACAGTAATTCCCAGGGATCCAGTCAAAAAACAAAAGGGAGCTGGAGAACAACAGACAGAGTGAGCTGCAGATGGAGGCGGGCTACACGGCCCCATGCCCTTCTCACTCCAACACCAAGCAGGAAGCATGAGCTGCGTTACCGGGATTCATCTCTCACCCTGAACTCCCTCTCCGAGCACCATGAGTCCTGGTGGCCCGAGCAGGCACCATGTGATCCTGAAAACAACGGGCTGAGTTAACGGGCTTCAGGACTCACCCTAAACTACTAATAAGAGCACTAAGAGAGACTCCACACTGCTTGCATATATGAAAAATGTATGAACCCTGTCTTGGTTACTTTTCTTTTGTTGAGACAAAATACCCAACACCCAAAATGAAGAAAGGAAAGGTTTATTTAGCGTACAGTTTGGAGGTTTTAGTCCATACTTGGCTGGTTCTGAGGCAGAGTGGTACATGGCAGAGGGCAAGCATTCATGGCAGCACAGCATAGCAAACACCACCAGCAAAAGGGAGGACTGGCTGCAAGCAGCCTTTTCTCTTCCCTTACATTGTAAACAGCCTACCCCCACCCAAGGGGCGTGTAGCTCTCACACAGTCTCCATGCCCTCCTCTTCCACAGGCTCAGGATGTATACAAAGTAAGCACTCTGGCTTCCTGCTGAATCACTCAGTTAAACCTCCAGATTCTCCAAGTTGACACAATGTATCAACCATAACAAACCCATAGTGTCAAACTTCATGAAAAGCAGCAGTCTTGGAGCCTGAGACACAACAACATACTCTACACTGCAGACCCGAGAAAATCCTTCAATTCTTTTTGAGAACTAATAACTAAACTTAGTACACACCATGATCTACCATGGTGAGCACAGGTGGAGGAGACCTCACGCCACTTGTGCCCAGCATCGTAAGTGCACCCATTGCCCAACAAGATTGAGTGGTGGGATGAGGCGAAGACATGGAACTAGGGTGTAGACCCACCTCTCTAGCTGGGAGGGTTTAGTCTCCAAAGACACTAATGGCCTATGAAGGGATACCAGGCACTTCGGCGGGGAGCTCAGAGGCCTGAAGGGGAAGGAGCCTCCCTTCGAGTTGCATGAGAGCCCCCAGGACCTAGACTGAGCCTCCTACACAGTGGCGTTGGGACAGAGTCCGGGAGACTTGGATTGGCCAGGGAGAGCCCCTGCCCCTGGGGCATGTCTGGAGCTCTGACCGGCCCCTGGGGTGTACCAGGCACTCCACCCTGCCACTGGAGCTCCACCCAGCCCCCCCCGAGGTGTGTCAGGTGCTCTGCCCCCCCCAGCTCCACTTGGCCCCTGGGGCGTGCCAGGTGCTCTGCTCAGCCCCCAGGGCATGCCAGGAGCACCACCCCCCTCCCAGGGCATGCCAGGCACTCTGCCCTGCCCCCGGAGCTCCACTCGGCCCCTGGGGTGTGCCAGGTGCTTTGCCCAGCCCCCAGGGTGTGCCAGGCACTCTGCTCCACCCCCAGAGCTCCACTCAGCCCCAGGGTGTGCCAGGCCCTCCACCCAACCCCTGGGGCGTGCCAGGAGCTCCACTTGGCCATTGGGGCATGCCAGGTGCTTTGCTCCACTCCTGGGATGTGCCAGGTGCTCTGCCCCACCCCCGGTGCTCCACTCGGCCTCCAGGGCATGCCAGGCACTCTGCTCGGCCCCCAGGGTGTGCCAGGCACTCCCCCCCTCAGCCCCACTCGGCCTCTGGGGTGTGCAAGGCGCTCCGCCCTATGCCCAGAGTTCCACTCAGCCTCCGGGGCATGCCAGGCACTCCACCTGGCCACTGGGGTGTGCCAGATGCTTTGCTTAGCCCCCAGGAAGGCCCTGAAGACTTACCTGAGCCTATAGACTTGGTCACGCTGACAGATTCTGGCGGTTCACTGTGTAACCCCGCCTACCCGACTGGACACTCGACAGCTGTAAGGAATTGCCAAAAGGTGCTTCTTCACTTCCTGCCGTAGTAATTTGTGTACACCCATGCAATATACAGCATATTTAGAAGCACCCAAGTCTCTGCCCAAAGTAAGAGCATGAGGGAGTAAATAAACCAAAAGTGCAGTTATTACCAGAAATGTAAACATTATGCACTGGAACTGGTACTAACAAAAAAATAGCTAGTAACAAAAATATGTTTGTTAGGTTCAGTTGGTCTTTAGGGTAGTATAACTCCAATTTTTTAATGCTTGCATAATCTGTCTATTGATGAAAGTGGGGCTTTGAAGTTCTCAACTACTGTTACTTTACACTCTTATCTCTGTCTTTAGATCTAGTAACATGTGCTTTACATAGTTTTGTGCTTGTGTGTTGTGTGCATATATTTAAATTGTTGGGGTCTTATCACTGAACTGATGTGGTATTATATAATATGTTCCTTTATCTATTTTTGTAGATTTTACTTCAGTGTCACTTGATATAAATACAGCTATTTCTGCTGAAAAGAAAAAAAAAAGGCAAGTTGCCCAAAGCCTCAGGGCTAATACAGTATTTGAGTCAGGACTTGGACAATCAGGCTTCAGAGCCCATAGGTTAGACCTTTGTCTGAAACTGCCAGATAAATGGCACCATTGAATACTGAAGACCATGGAGGGGAATTAGGGAGTTGAGGTCACATTAACTTCCTTTGGCAAATGATCACCAGGTTCACACTAGACTACTATATTAGCCCTTCAGGGCAAACACAGTACCCGCTTCACCTTTACTCTGCCCTCAGCACCCAGAGTAGAGTTCCTTATTTATAGACAGTAGATCTTTAACAAATGCTCGAGATGGTTCAAGTTTTAAAAGTATCCTAATGCTAACCAATTTTTTTGTGAGTTAACATTTAAATTAAATCCTTTCCGCTCCCGTTTCAGAGACAAAGTCTTCATGTAGAGAGATGATTTGGCTGTTGAGAGGTGAGAGTGGACATCATGTTGGCCATCCACCATGCAATGTTGAACACCTGCCATGTGCACACACTGTTCTAGGGACAAAGTCGTCTGCTTACATAGTTTACCCTCCGTGGTAAGAGTGGTCAGAAACAAATGGGGGAAGTACTGGCACACAAATAATGCTTGGCCCTTGAGGATATCCTAACCCCCAGGTTGGGAGAGTTGTGTGAAATATTTATTTTGTAATAAATTAAAGTATTACTTCAATAGGTAACTGGACGGAAAAGTTCTGTCAGACAAGGCACCTACGGTCTGTTATCAAAATAAGAAAATTAAAGCTAATGGCACTGAAGGGAAAATAATAAAAATAATAAAATAAATAGAAGAATGGTAAGTAGGGGAAAGGGCTGGGCTGTTCTCCCATCAAGGCATGGCATAGTTAGCAGGGATGAAAGCTTTTTCCTGTGTCTAGCTTAACTCTTTCCTCGGCTTTATATAACCTCCCCAAATATGTTTATGGCTTTGATATTCCCATGGGGCATAAAATCCACCTTAAACGATTTTCATTACAAGCCTCAGAGTTACTTATGTTGTCCTTGGAGACAGAAAATAAGCTTTTACCTCTCTACTGGATTCATTTTCAAAAATGATTCTTGGAAATGAGTTTTTCTTAGACACATTTATATATAATGACAGGATAATATCTTACACACCATTACGGTGTGTAATAACAGTGAGAAAACTGACAAGAGCTCAGCTATAGATGTAAGGCAATTAGCTGCAGAGGGAGAGTTATCCAGCAGGATGGATGAGCATCGTGATGCTGTGTGGTGACTTAGTGGTTACCAAGTGATAAATGTGAACATCTTTTGAGGCAAAACTTCAAGTGAGGGAAATTTCTTGCAGCCTCACTTTTCTTTTTTTGGCACACTGTTTCCTGCTTGCAAGTTCTTCTTATCATGGAGAAAAGTCCTATTCCAGGAACCTAGCACTTACGTGATGAAGAGCTCTTATAGGATGGGTGAATGGATGGGTGGATGGGTGGATGGATGGATGAGTGGATGGGTGGGTAGATGGGTTGGTGGATGGATGAGTGGGTAGGTGGGTGGATGGATGGATTGAGGGATCGATGAGTGGGTAGGTGGATGGTTGGGTGGATGAATGGATGGATAAATGGATGGATGGATGGATAGATGGACAGATGCATGGTTGCATAAATGGATGATGCATTTACCAAAAGGTACAAGGAATTATCATGTCACCCATCCAAATTTCCCATAGTGCTTATTTCAGAGATGAAATATTAGTGATAAAATTTTAGGGGTCAGTAAGCAGGGGCTTTTTAGACAGAAAGGACTCTTTCTCTTGCTCTTCTGCTCCTTGTAGTCCAGGGATGGGGACCCAGAGCCCCACGACAGGCTTGGGAGCTGGACTGTAGGGTTGACGCCCAATCTTCCTAGCTGTGCCATCTTAACCAGTTTCCTTAACAGTGAAAGGGAGCTGTCTGTCTACATGATGGTGTTATTTTGAGAACCAAGTGGCTTAATTTACATAGAGCCTGCCATATGATTAACACTCAACGTGAGCTCTTCCTTGGTTACACCAGGAGTCAAGAGAAGCCAAGGGTGCTTAAAGTTCCAAGCTCAGTGGGAACCAGACATGGGTGGAGGGAGCCCTTCCAGTTTCCCCCTTTCCCTCTCACTGTTCTCTTCTTATTAGAGTCCAACTCAAGCCAACTTCTCCCTCTTAAGTGCAAGAAGAGTCATCTGCTCTTTCCTGCCTTGTTCACCTGCTCCAGTCATACAGACTTTTGTTCTTTCCCCCAAACACATGAGGTTTCTCCTGCGACTAGGTCCTGTACTAGCTGTTCCCTAGATGATCTCCCCAGAGGTCCACAGCGCTGATTCTTTCACCTCCTCCAAGTTTTTGTTTCAATGTCATCTTCTGAATGAGCCTTACTATGATTACCTGGGGCACAAAGTCAGCCTATCTCCCAGTACCACTCATAACATGTACCCTGCTTTTATCTTTTTCAATATTTTGCACCACTGTCTAATCCATACTGTATTTCCTGTTTATTGGTATACTGTGCATTTCTCCCTCAACCAGGAGGTAAGCTCCTCGAGGGCAGGGATTTTTGTGTTTCATTTCCATTAATGTTTCCTAAGCTATGCGTTACTGTAATAGCCCTGCATTTAGTAGATATTGAACAAGTATTTTGTGAATAAATGAATGGTTCAAACAAATAAATGAACTACAACAATCACAGGCACATTAAAATATAAAGACAAATCAGTATATCCCCAATCATCTAAACTAGAAAATGCAGTGTAACAGGAATCTGTTCCAGTTAAGCTTGTTTGTCAGCTTAACTGGAGAAATAATTAGTTCCTGAGGACACTAACCTCATCAGTGCCTTAATCCACTGATGAAGTCACAGCCGAATAATATTAAGAGGTGGAACCTAGTTAGAGACAGTGGGTCCTGGGACGGTGACCCTGGGGACATATCTGGTCCCGGTGCCCTTCCTCTTGGGCTCTTCTCTTGCTCTGTGCTTCCCGGATGCCATGAGTTGGGTGGCTCCCTCCAGTCCACTCTTCCACCATGATACTTCTGCTGTGGCGCCAGCAGACCATGGACTGAACCCTTTGAAACTGGATCCCAAAATAAATCCTTCCTCCTCTAATTTGTCAATAGCAGGTATTTTGTCCCTGCCATGGGAAAGCTGACAATACAGACTCTTCCCTTTCCCTGCTCCAGGGGTTGATAGGCTCTGAGGATTTTGCCTGTGAAATATCTTCCATCCACTCCCTCCTCTCCACTTCCACACCTGCTGCTTCATTAATTCATACTGAATTCCCAAATGTCAATATTTTTCTTCTTCAATTCCTTGCTACATTCTGATTCAAGGATTAATTATGTAAAATACAGATTTATTTATATCACACCAGTACTTACAACCTTCTATGCTTCCCTAACAACCTGAGATAAGATCCAAATGTACCTTGCCTAGTAACTATTTCTAACAAACCATGGTGTGTAGGCAGATAATGCCCCCCCTTCCAAGATAGCTGTCTCCTAATTCCAGAACCTGTGAGTAAGTCAGGTTGCATGGCAAAGGACTATTAAGGTTTCAGATGGAATTAAAGTTGCTAATGAACTGTCCTTAACATAAGGAGATTATCCTGGGTTAACTCTGGATAATCCTGGTTAACTGTGACTCACAATAGTCATAAGGGTCTTTGAAAGTAGATGAGAGAATGAGAGAAGGAATATCCCTATAGATAAGGGTCAGAGCAATACAGTCTGTGGAGACCTAGCCTGCTGACTTTGAAGATGGGGAGATAAGCCTAGGTGCTGCCAGCTTCTAGGAACTGGAAAAGGTGAGGGAATGGATTCTCCCTAGGTACCTCTAAATTAGGCAAGTGGGCTCTGTCCCAGGCTTCTAGCTCTAAAATTCTAAGGCAGTCAATTCACGTTATTTTGACCCACTGAGCTCTGGGCAATTTGTTATAGCAGCTATAGAAACCTAATACATGGTGTAATTTTTTTGCCTCCTTAGGCTTAGCTAAGTTATACTGTAAAATGGAAATAATGTGATAATCAACTTTTTAACTATTGTGAAGGTTAAAGAAAACATCCACAAAATGCCTAGCCATGTACATAATTTATGCACGTAACAGGTGAATAAATAATAGTTCTCAGCTGCTGTCACCAATTTCCTCCCGAGCCATACTGTCGTTTCCAAGCATGATCCACCATTCACTCTTTGACCTACCTAGGAGACCAATCCAGTGTTCATCTAGGAAACATCTTCTCAGAGGGTATGGCCCAGCCTAATATTCCCTCATCGGACAAGTGTTACTACACGGTGCTCCTGTACTAGACGAATATGATCTGCCCCCTTTCTGTTTTCTCAACACCATGATCAGGTGATATAGGGGTTCTTATTATGAGATGCTAGAGCAGGGTTAGGCAAATGTGATATCCAGGCTACAAAACGTAAGAAGACACTCACTTGCACAACTGCTCAAGGGACTCACGTGCTTCACTGTAGTGCTGGTTCCTATTAGTTCCATTTGAAGAGACCCAGTTCCAAAGAGATAAAGTGTCTCCTGGTAGGTGACAGAAGAAACAAATCCTATATTCTTTACTATCCACAAGGTCCTAGAGCAGATCGTGAAACACAACTGATGCTCGGTATTTTTTTTTTCTATTTTAAAGACAAAAGAACGGAGACATATGGACCAGAACAAGCCATAAACAATATCGAAAATACAAAATTATACAGAACATAGCAGGGAATTAGCACTGGATGCTGTATTACATAATGTCATCTTCACACTAGTCAACACACACACATTAAAGGAAATACCAAATTATGGAGAAGATAGTAGGGAATTAGCACTGGATGCTGCATAACATAAAGTCATCTTCACTTCTGTTAATACAAAGACGACTGAGGAAATACAAATTATAGAGAACATAGAAGGGAATTAGCTCTGGATGCTGTCCTACATAATGTTACCTTCACCTTTGTTACTCAGTTACACAGATGATGGCCCATTTGATCATTCAATTTTCTCCTCCCTCATCTCCATTGCCCTACCACTCAGTCATCTTCCCTGTGATAATAACTGTATTCCTGGGTTTATCTATATCCTTGGACTCTCGCCTTGGGAAGAGATATAGCTACCTCAAACTGTACTATAGCATACATGGGTGTATACAAATTGCCATGGTCAGAGGTGGAAAAGCACCTATGCTCACAGCAGACCACCCGGCTCTGCCCCGTCACCGTGCCATGGGTGGGGGTGGGTCCAGTCGGTGGGGCACCCTCAGTGGGGCCCACAGTGGAGCAGCCACAGGGCCCTCAGCGGAGCAGCCACGGGGCCCACAGCGGAGCAGCTGCGGGGTCCACAGTGGAGCAGCCGCATGGCACGCGCCCCCATTGGGGTGCCCTCGGTGACCCTTTCAGCTCTGTCCTGTTGCCTTGATGCCGGAGTCCCTTTCTTCTCCTCCTCCCTCCTCCTGATCTCCAGTATTACCATTCCCCACCCCTTGAAGCTGGGCATTGGAGGAACTTACAATGCTTGGTATAAGGGCTTGAAATCTCCCCAGCCCATTCTCACTGTGTTAGTTCAGGGTATGAACTGAGTTTAAAGATTAGTTCTAGAATAGAGTTAGAGGATTTTCTCGGGTCTGCTGTATAGAGGATGTTGTTGTTTTTCAGACTCCCAGTCTGCTGCTTTTCATCTAATTTGTTGCTATGGGTTCATGCAAGGTTCATATGTGCAAGCTGTAAGGAGACCCTCACATTAATGGTGCTCACATTAATAGTTTGGGGTGAGTCCTGAAGACCATGGATTCGTCCCATTGTTGCCAGGAACAGGCGCTGTTTGCTCAAGCCACCAAGACTCAAGGTGCTCCCAGAGAGAGTTCAGGGAGGGAGCTGAGTTCCGGCAACCCAGCTCATGCTTCCTGCCTGATGTTGGAGTGAGAAGGGTGTGGAGCCACGTGATCCACCTCCATCTGCATCTCCCTCCCGTTGCGGTGCTGGAGCCCCAGTCTGCTCCTCGGCCAGATCCCTGGGAGCCGCCGTGGCTCACTGCTGAGGTTTCCCGCTGCTCTCCGCCGGTAGCTGCTCACCCAGCGGAGAGGCAGGGGTTCACCCCCTCGAGGCAGGTGCAGAGCCGGGCGTGGTGGGCTGTGTACTAGTTGCGTTGATTCTCTCCAGGTGCTGATTAGGAAGGTTGCCGCAGGGTGGGGACTCTGCCCCAGTGGCTGTCGCAACCTCTCATTCTCACACTGGGTTCGACAACTGCTCCCGACCGCCATTGCCTCTTCTCCTGGCTGTGCCCTCCCCTCTCCAGCCTTGGACCAGCTCTCGGAACTCCACTCTCCCCTGGCCGAGGCTTCCGTGAGCATGGGCCTCCGAAGATGAAGCTGCAAATGCCGGAACAAGGGTGCGGGCCATGGGTGTGTTTGGAGCGGTGACTTCCTCCTCCTCTCCCCCACTACTCTGCCAGGGGGATCTCTGATCCTTTCCTCCAGCAGAGGTTTTACTTAGTCTTTCCGAGGGCTTCAATTCCCCTTTCAGATCCTTCCTGAGTTCAGGATACCCACCTCTTTCCCTTCTGTCCTTCACATGTTGCTATATTCCTATTTCCTTTGTCTGAGTGGCATTCCTCCAGGAGGTTCTCTCTCTGCTGCCTACCCAGTTGCCATCTTGAAGTCCTCTCATAAAATTTATTTAGTTATTTGTTATTTTCTAGTGAACTGACCATTACATTTCTAAAGTTCTGAGATGGCCAACAGACCATAGAAAGATACCACTTTAGGCTCCTGCTTGAAACCAACAGCTACAGAAAACTGCTGGCCTTGATTGAGGGCCAGTGATGCTCGGTATTGCGTCAAATGAAGGGACTGAGGTGGTAGGACCGGCAGCAAGGTGGACTGACACTCGATTATAGTAGTAACCATGATGATGACTAACTGTCCAACCAGTGTATACTATGTGCTAGGCACTATGCTAAGTGATTTCTGGTACAAGTCTCCTCAAACTCAATGGTGATATCACAACAGTTTTTACCCTAACATGAAAAAACTGAAGTTCAGAGGAGCTAACCACCTTGCCTGAGGTCATAGTTAGCAAAATTTCATTAAACCTAAGTTGTAAACCAGAGAGAGCACTTTGACTCTAAGTCCTCCAATTTGATTTTATCAATTTTACTTAAAGGTTTGATGGAATACTTATGCTCCCTCAGAGTAACCAGAGGCCAGTACATCAACTGAGGGTTTGTGCTAACATTTCAAGGGTCTGAAGCACTGGTGCAAACCTATGGCACACAGTCCCAGTCCCAGTGGGACGGTATCAGTGAAAGCTCTAAAAAGTCCACTGTTACTAGTCTAAAGGTTCTCAAAACACTCTCTAAGCATGACAGGCTCTCCTCTATCAGCAAGCCAATGTATGGATGAGATATTTATGGACGTGCTGAAGCTGAAGGAGACAAACTTAGGGGACCTGACATCCCAACCCCATCCTAGTGATGTGTGTTTACTCATCTGTTATGAGCTCACTGTAACACATCTTTACTTCCGCTGTAATAAATTGTATTAACCTTATGCTTGAGTGAGTTATCTTTCAAAACAGAAAAATGAGTATTTCCAGGGGTCTTCTTTCATTTACACATGGAAGTGTACAGGAGTTTAAAACAATGGATTTTAAGAGTTTCGGGGATGGCTAAGAAATTGCTATTTCAGTCTTGAGAATTGCCTTTTCTGCCAGAAACACTAAGCAAGGAAATCAGACCACCTGATCTTGCTAGATTGGAAAAAATCACGTGGGTGCCAAGATGGCCTCTAAAATTTGATCCCTCTGCTCCCTGACAATGTGATAAAAATTAAACCTTGAATTCCCTCATCAGAATGTTTAATAGACTACCACAGAAAGCCAAATTGTATTATTTGTAAATGAAGACACCCAAAGGGTCTGAGATTTTTTTCCCTCTGTTGTGGTGTAATTCAGATAACTCAGTTTCATAGCATGTTAGAATTGGGAACCTAAATCTACTCATGAGATTCGGGCAGCTTTCTCTGGGCAAGAGCTGAATCTCCTCTTTTTAGACCCCTGCTACTATATTAGATTTGAGAACCATCAGCAGTAATGATTGAGCCACACCCGTAATTTGGGTAGGCTGAGTCCTTACAGGAATCTCTGACCCCTCTTTCCTTGAGTAGCCGCTTAAAATTAGTTAACACTTCTTTACACATCGCTGTTGAGAGTTAAAGCCCTCCTTAGTCAAACACCCCCCACCCCACCCCCCACCCCGGTATGCAGAGAAGTATGTGTATTCTCCTGGTGGCTGCATTTCACCCTTGATTGCAAATACCTGCTGTCAACAGGGCTCTTCCTCATCTCGTGGTTACCAGCCAGATTCTGGCCTCTTTCTCATGTGGCATCCCACGCACACGCTCCTCTTTCTTCCTTTGTAAAATCTCCTCTAGCACTGATATAGAACACAATGGGCTTTTTCAGAAAGTTAGACCCCTGCTGGGAAATTATAGCATAGAACAGGAAGCAATTTAAAAACGAGTATTAGAGTTTCTGGCTTCTGACGAGGATGCAGAGAGCTAGAGAGAGCTAGAGAGAGCTAGAGAGAGCATCGCTCCCACTCTGACAAGAACAACTTAGGTAATTGAGGAAATCATAGGTTTTCTTGAATCTGTCACACAGGTGAGTTCACAGGCAGCCTGAAGTCTGAGGAAAGGCAGTGCGAACTGTCGGGGCAGGGCTTGGGGAAAGGCTCAGCCGTTGTACCAGCAGCTAAGAGTTCTACCTATTTTAATGAATCTCTAAAGGTTAGGCATAGGCTAGTTCTTGAATATAGAGTACTTGGGTGCCACCGAGACAAGGAGGCCTGTGTCTGCTTATAGGCTTCTCATCAGAAGAAAGTTTAGTGGCAGGGCGGACCCCAAGAGCAAGCCTCAAGTGGGGACAGGTAGAGAGGCATGGCTCCCATTGTGAGCCAGCGAAGGCGGAGAGGCTGTTTGGTCCCTGTCTTTTAGGGACAAATGCTTTAAGAAAAGTCAGTGAAATTAAGTCAGACACAGAAAGTTAAACCATTACTGATTTCTCTTAAAACCTGAAATAAACAGAAGATAAGATACAGGACAGCTGGTAGGAAGCAAAACAAGACTTTTTAGAGATGGAAGGGCTCCAGGGAAGGGGGAAGTTTGCAAGGGGGAAAAGGGGTCAAAACTCATTGAGGTGTGTCCATCTATGTACAGGTTCCCAAATATGGATCGAATGTTATATATTGTAAACACTCGCTGATAAAGTTTTTAAAATGATGCTGGGAGAGGGCACAGCAGCAACTCTTGAAGCCCTCAGCCTGCTGCGGTGGCAAACCTATGGCATCTGTGGCAATTGCCACAGCAGGCTGTTTGTATCCCTGAAAGCTCTGAAAGGTTGCCATTACGGCCTGTGGCTGGCCAATGGGTAAAAGGAAATTTTTTAAAACCCTCTGTACCAGGAAGAAGGACAAGAAGGCTTTTGTGGCCAGGATAGTAGAGGTGCTTAGGCCTCTAAGAGGTTAGAATCATGAGGGGTAAGAAGTGGAATCATTAGGGAAAGAACCATTAGAAAGTCTCAGCTCTGAGACCCAGGACACAGATCCTGCCTAACCTGAGGTGGAGGGAGATTGCAAAGAGTCATCCTCACCACCACCTCCCGCCAAGCCCAAGAAACAGCTGTCTTCTCCCGGGAGGAGGACAGATTCGCTTTCTGTCATTGAATGGGAAATCTAAAACAACAAGAGTCACTGATGGAGATGGTGCAGGAACAGACCAACCAGAACCAAGCGCCGGGGAGAGCAGTATCAGACAGGTAAGACTCCAAAGACTCCAAAACTTACTCCAAGACTTACTCTAAGACTTGGAGTTTTTGAAGTCTTGGAGTAACAGTGAGGCAGAATAAATATTTGCGGAGGGTAATGTCTGAAAATTTTCCAAAAATAGTGAAAGTCATCAGACAAATGAGCTCAGAGAACACAGAAAAGGATAAAGGCACACCCAGAACAGCATGGTCAAGTAATCATACAAAGATGATAGAAGACCTAAAATGCTGGAAAACTAAGACACATTATACACAAAGGAACATAACTAAGACTTTAGTAGACTTTGACTGTTTGGCAGGAACTATATATGCCAAAAGACAATGAACTCTTAAAAGTGCTAACATTTTAAGAAAGCCGAATCAAAATTCACTGAAAAGATGTATCAACATTGAAAACAAAATAAAGAACTTTTTGACAAAACCTGAGAGAACTGTCAGCCAACCTACACTACAAGAAATATTAAAAGAACATCTTCAAGGTTGGAGGAACCTGATAGAAAATTGTATCTTCCCAAAGTAATGAAGATCTCTGAAAGCAGTTAAGATGACATTTTTCTTATTTTAATTGCTCTGAAATGTAAGTGACTGAGAAGCAGCAGTGTAGCTTGGTTTAAAAGTGTCCACAAAAGTGAAATATATGAAAAGCACAAAAACTGAGAGGAACACGAAGAGTATACTCTTAAAAGGCTGGGTCTTACGCTTCACGTCGAGCAACATAATGTTACTGGAACATCTGTATTGTGATGTATCCAGGCTAACTACTCTAAACTTTACATGAGGTGTTAAAAGTTCAACTGTGAAAAGTCAAAAGTACAGAAGTAGAGAAAATGCTGGCTACCAGAGGTTGAGGGGGGAGGGGAATAGAGAATGGGGGAGGGTGACTGAGGGTACAAAGCTGTTCTGTTTACACAGGGGGGAAATTTTTCAGATAGCAAGATGACTATGGTCAGTAATAAAGTGTTATATATCTTTAAATTGCTCAAAGAATAGATTTTACACGTTCTTAAAAAAAAACCAGTAACTACATAAGGTCATAGGTATGTTTATCCTTGCTATAATCACTCTATTACCTGTGTGTGTGTGTGTATAATGCATACTCCATAAATATGTTTATTGTGAATTTAAAATAAAACCCAACTGGGGAGATATAAAGCAGAAAGAAAACAGCAAACACATATATGCAAAAGGAGCAAAACAGATGGAATAAGTATGACAAAGCCAGCAGCATGATTGACTGTAAGCTAATCACAGCAGTAATCACCACATGTTAGATGTGAATGGATGAATACCCCAATTAAGGAACAGGCTGGAAGAATGAACAAGTTACTCAAGTCTTTGTAAAGGACTTGTTTCAATTATCATGACTCAGTGTGTTGAGAGCAGATTCATGGAAAGGTACAGGCCCTGTAAACACTAATGAAAGGAGCAGAGTGGCTGTGTGACTGTCAGACAGCGTAGAACTCTGAGCTGACTCTCATCAGGAGTAAAGAAAGACATATCCAGTGACAAAGAATAAACTCACTAAGAGTGCATGTGGTGGACTGACAACTGGCAGTCAACTTATAACACCCAGCTGAACTAAGTGCAGTGCTAGCTGTGGGGGTCCCACGTGAGGATTGTTGCCAGCAGCATAAGAGGCACAACTGGAGAAGACAATGTTAGGCTATTGGGAGCTGACAGAGGCTGTTGGGAGCCTGCTGGAAGTGGAGAGAAGCTGAGCTCGGGACCTCGTCATCGCTGAGAAAGGCTTCGATTCACTGGGGAGAGCTCTGGTCCTCACTCTGAGCATCACTTCCTGGCTCTGGAGGAGAAGATGGTGCACTGCTCTGGAGAAGCTTGTTGTACTGGCTGTCCTGATGGGGACTCGGATTTCCTCATCCTTAGAGGAGCTCGGGCCCTCACTGTTGCTGAAGGTGGTTGTGGTAGTTTTCATGGGAGTTCTGGTTCTTATGTTGAGCATCACTTCCTGACTCCAGTGCAGATCCCTCACCTGCTAGCACAGCTCCTTCCTCCCACTGGCGCAGACTTTCTAGCTTTCACCACTGACCTTTGGGCCTTCCCAGTGCAGATCTGTGAAACAGGCCCATGTGAGATGTCATGAGCTCTAGGTCTCCCATTGGACTCATGAGAGGCATTATTATGAGCTCTAGGTCTTCAGCTGGACTCATGCAAGACATTATCATGGGATCCAGGCCCTCAGCTGGATTTTCTGGTCTCTAGTATGTGGGAAGATTTTCTGTACTCTCCTGTATATGATTCTTTGGGTGACTCTTATAAATAATCTTTAAAAATATGTATCCTGTATTGTTCCCCTTGCAAAAACCCCAGACTACAACAGTACACATCCTTCCTAAATGTGGATGCACCTAACAAAGGAGAGTTAAAGACTAGTAAGACAGGAAGGAGAAATAGAGAGACCTGCAATTACAGTTACAGGTCCCGGGGCACGTCTTACTTGACTCTGACCCAGACTATGAGCTCCTAGTTCTCCGACCCCTGCTTCTTCAGCTTGTCATGGGGCTTTTTAGCCTCTACAATCACATGGGCCAATTGCCCCGACAAATCCTTCCTTTGCCTTCCTGCCTCCTCTGTCCCTCTCCCCATCCCTCCTCCCCTGTCCACCCCCCATCTGTTCTTTCTCTCTGGATAACCCTCGCACAAACTACGCATAAATTTTAAACCTACTTGCTTAAGTGAAATGGGACTGTCATTTCCCTTTTTCATTCTCAGAATGCTGACTTCCTCTTCTGCCATCACCATTTTGTTAGGTCCAGCTTCTCCCAACAAAGATGCTTCCCCATCTTTCTTAATCTTTATTTTGGCACTGGGACTCAAACTCAGGACCTTGCACTTGCCAGACAGGCACTTATGCCACTGAGCTATATCCCGACCTCCATCTTTTTTCCTCAAGTCTAGAAGGCCCCCTTTTGGAAATTTGAGTGCAAACATAAAACTGGTCTTATTTTGCTGATAAATTTAGTTTGCTTAGTCTTAACAATCTTGTTCCAGGATAAACTCACTGAGTTGTCATTCTTAATCAAAATCCTATTATTTTGTGTTTCTTTTTTAAGCTCCACAAAGAACCAGCATAAGCTTTAAAATGACAGCTTTTTAAAACTGTTTTACAATGTACCTTTCAGAAATGGCATGTGTCAGAGAATATTTGCTTTTCAACCCAATCTGTGGTATCTTTAAGTAGAAAGGGATTCCAGATTTTATCCATTTCCAGAGCAAATTCTTGGAGGTATGCCTTTGCTATTATATCCCAAACCAATAACTTCAAGCAGAGTAGGAGGTATATTTGAGGAAAAGATTCAAAGGGCTGAGCTGAAAGACTTATATTTCGGTTTCTTTAAACAGAAAAAGAAGTTATTGAAACTGAGTGTTCAACTATTCATCTTTCATTCAGCAAATACCTTAGGACTTACTATATTTTAGGCACTTTCCTAAGGGCAGAAGGGATGAAGCTAAAGACTGAAAAAACAATACAGGTTCTGGCTTCATGGATTCATTGCAATTAGAGAGCCAGCCCCAACCACATAGCTGCATAACCGAAAGCCAGGTCATGATAGCGCTTGAGAAAAAATAATGCCGGGTATAGAAACAAATAAGGCAACATGGGATGCTGTTATAAAGTGTAGTCTAGAAAGAACTCTACAACAGTCTTCTGTCTTTATTTTACTCTTTATGTCTTACCTTGCCTTTTTCTTTCACCTGTAAAGAGCTAACTCTTGTGCAGAGGCCAAATATAATTCAGTGAGGTGAGGTAGCCGGCCGCTCAGATGTCTGACTGAAGAACCTTCCAGACCGAAAAAATGATGAGTATCCTGACATGTGTGGACACTTGGCTCGTGTGACAACCGGCAGTGAGGTGAGTGTGGCTGGAGCAGCATGAGATGGCAAGCACACGCAGGTTTCCAAGTCTGGGTCACAGCCAAGTCCCGGATGGCGAGGACCTAGCCGACTATGGTAAGAAGTTTCTCGGGTGCCTACTTTCCTTGCACACAAATACACACACACACACACACACACACACACACACACACACACTCAAATGTAACCTTAGGTAAAGGCTTGGTGGTGAGGGGAAGGTATTGTTTTCATTGTGTTTTCTATTGTTAGAAGGACCTGTTCTAACAATGGATCAGAGGAAATCATGCAAGCTGGAAAAATGCAGAGAAGATTGCCAGCCCTGGGTGTACCCACAGGCAGGCCGACGGAGGCTGGGATTGTGCGGGGGCTGCTTCAGGGGAATTTAGATGAATATTGTATGGCTAAGTTCTGGGTGCAGTAACAGTAATGAACTCACTCTAGCACAAAAAAAAAACAAAAAACAAAAAACATCCAAACAAACCCCCACTTTTTCCCATTCAGATTACTACTGGGTTCCCTCTTACTAGTAAAAAAAAAAAAAAAAAAAAAGACATCTGCATTTATGTCTAGAAGAGGCTTGTGGCCCTCAATTACAGTGTGGTTCTTCATGCTTAACTGTTTGAATAGCTGCATAGCCCTCAGCTTTGCGTTTCCTAATGCACAAGATACTAATTATTAGGCTATACTTCACGCTATGTGCGTTCTTATTGCTTATCTTCCTCATAGGATACAGATAGCTGGGAGTATACAGTGCCTGTGAATGGCAAGTTTGCTCACTCTGTCTCTATCAGACAAGCAATTCTGAAGAACTCCAAGAGGGGAAAACCGTAGAGAAATCACACAATGGCCTTGGAGAGAATGGCATCATTTTTCACCAAGCGCATTAACTAATTGACATGTAGCAACGGCCCACAGCCCACTCACATGAAGCCTTTCTCTCAAATCTTTAATCCCGCCTTTAAGAGAGGGTTCCATGATCTAAATGTGCAGCCTTTAAAGGAGATTATAAAAAGCTTTGACATTTGCCTGTGAGTTCACCTACAGGGCTGGTGAATCTTTTGTGATAGATTGGTGAGCTCTATTATTTTCTCATAGCTTAAGGAAAAAGCTGTAGTATCTTTTGAAAGTTCGAGAACTAGAACTTGTGAAGCCATGGGGATAACATGAATTGGTAGAAAACAATAACATCCTCACAGCTGCACCATCTGGTGGGTTATTCAGACAGAGCCAAATATATCACTGAAGGCAGCCATAAAGCACCAGATGAAGAAGAGAGCTGGCATCCACTTCCCAATTCCCAAACCTTAAATTACTTTGCTTCCTTCAGTTCTGGTAATGAGGATGTCCCTTGAAATGGTCTCAGCATCTTCCATAATTTGATCTCTTTAAAGCAATTATCAAGTTAGAGGAGATTGAGATAAGAATCTTATCACTTCCAATTTTGTGCGTGTTCTTCTTTTATTTTTTTATTTTAAAGAGAGTAGTAAAAAAAAGAACAGTAGCAAAATGTCAACATCACAGACATAAACAAAATGAAGCAAGCTCATTAAAAATGATTCAGGGTGGCAAAACAAAATGATAGGAATTAACAGCGGTTGTTATATTGCATGTTGTTATCTTCAGCTAAATTGCTCAGATTACCAGATGTAGAATGGAAGATTGTTCAAACCATTAAAGAATAAAAAAAATAATTATTAAAGAAACATTAGAGATGATACAGAGTTTCACTAAACAAGATGGTAGGAACTCACCAATGGATGTTCTCTTGCATATTGTTGTCTTCAAATCGGTTGCTTAGATTACCAGATATAAGCATGCAAAACTAGTCAAAATATAAAAAATTTTAAGCATTAGCTGTTCCTTTCAATAAACCACCAGACATCAGCAGTACAGTTATCCCAGCTCTCCTTCTACATATATATGTATATTTTCTTCTATCTTTCTTTTTCATCTTTCCCTCATCCTACTTGTTCCTTCTTTTGAGCAATTTCTTTCCCTTCATATCATCTATGGTATGTTTTGAGTTTTACTTATTCTTTCAGGTTCATACACCAGGGAGACAATATGATGTTTATACATATGGGTCCGATTTATTTCACGTATGAGTATGGTCTCTATTTGCATCCATTTACCTATAAAAGCCTAGAGTTTATCATTTTTATAGCTGAATAATACTCCATTGTATAAAAATACCACATCTTTTTTTATCCATTCCTTAGTAGATGGGCATTTGGGTTGTTTCCAAGATTTAGCTATGACAAATTCTGCTGCTATAAACATGGGTGCACATATATTTCTGTGGTATGTTACTTATAATTTTTCCGGGAAAGTACCTACAAGGGGAATAGCTGGGTTAACTGGGACTTCTAATCATATTTTTGTGAGGAATCTCCAAACTGATTTTCATAGCGGTTTCACCAATCTACACTCCCGCCAATAGTGGAAAAGTGTTCCTTTTTCAAAACAGCCTCTCCAGCACTTGTCATTAGTTGATTTCTTGATGACAGCCATTCTTTCTGGGATGAGATGGAATCTCAGTGTTGTTTTAATTTGCATTTCTCAAATGACTAATGATATTGAACATTTTTTCATGTATTTATTCGCCATTAGTATTTCTTCATCTGAGAAGTGTGTATTCATCTTTTGGATTGGGTCTTTAAATTTTGGGGGTCTGATTTTCTTTTCACTCTTTATATGTTCTAGATAGAAGTCCCTTGTCTGAAGGGCAGTTGGCTAAAATTTTTTCCCAGTTCGTAGATTTTCTTTTTATTCTGCTGGTGATTTCTTTAGATGTGCAAAAACTTTTCAATAAGATGAGATCCCAGTTGTTGATTCTTTGAAGTATTTCCCATGCAGTTTGGTTTTTGTTCATGAACTCTCTGCCTTCCCCTATGTCTTTGAGATGTTTACCTACTTTCTCTTCCAGTAGATTTAGTGTTTGTGTTTTAATATTTAGATATTTAATGCATTTTGACTTTAGTATAGTGCATGGTCATAGACATGGGTCTAGTTTTAGTCTTAGGCATGTGGAAAGCCAATTTTTTCAGCACCATTTGTTGAAGAGGCTATCTTTCTTCCAGTGAACATGTTTGGCCCTTTTGTCAAAGATATGGTGGCTGAGTATATTTGTAGTTGTGTCTGCATCTTCTAATCTGTTCCATTGATCTTCATGTCTGTTTTTTTTGCCAGTGCCATGCTGATTTTATCACAGTAGCTTTGTAGTATAATTTCAAGTTAGAGATTGTGGTGCCTCCTGTCTTCCCTTTATTGCACAGGATTGCTTTTTCTATTCTAGGCTTCTTTTGATTCCGGATAAATTTTAGGAATATTTTCTCTTGATCTATGAGGTATACTAATGGTATTTTAATTAGGATTGCATTGAATCTGTACAACAATTTTGGGAGTATGGCCATTTTGAAAATGTTAGTTCTTTCTATCCATGAGCAAGGAATATCTTTCCATTTTCTGAAATCCTCTTCAGTCTCTTTTCTTAGAGTACTATAATTTTCACTGTGTAGATCTTTTACTTCTTTTGTTAGGTTGATTCCCAAGTATTTCATTTTTTTAGATGCTATTATGAAAGGTGTGATTTCTCTCTCAGTCTGTTTGTTCTTTGTGTACCAGAATGCTATTGATTTTTGAGTGTTGACTTTGTATCCAGCTATGCAATTGAGTTTGAGTATTAAATCTATAAATCTTTTGGTGGAGTTTTTGGGGTCTTCATGTAGAGTATCATGTCATCTGCAAATAATAATAATTTTACTTCTTCCTTTCCTATCTTTATTCCTTTTCTTTCTCTTTCTTGTCCAAATTGCTCTGGCTAATATTTCCAGAATTATATTGAATAGGAGTGATTACAGTGGGTATTCTTATCTTGATCCTGATTTTAAAGCAAAAGCTTTCAATTTTTGACCATTTATTATGATGTTAGTCATTGGTTTGTCGTAGATGGCTTTGACGGGATTGAGGTAAAGACCATCTATTCCTACTTTCTGTAGGCTTTTTTTAAAATCATGAATAAGTGTTGGACTTTATCAAAAGCTTTTTCTGCATCAATTGAGATGATCATGTGATTTTTGTCTCTGGCTCTATTGGTGTGGAGTATTACATTAATTGATTTGCATATATTGAACCATCACTGCATTTCTGGGATGAATTCCTCTTGGCCATGGTGTATAATCTTCTTGATGATTTGCTGGATTCTGTGTGCTAGTATTTTATTTTATTGAGAATTTTTGCATCTATATTCATTAGGGAGATTGGCCTGTAGTTCTCTTTTTTGGTTGGGTCTTTCTCTGGTTTTGGCATCAGGATAATACTTACCTCCAAGAAACAGTTGGGGAGAGTTCCTTCCCTTTCAATTTCATTAAAGTTTGAGAAGAATTGGTGTTAAATCATCTCTAAATTTCTTGTAGAATCCCAGTATGAATCCATCAGGACCTGGGCTTTTCTTCATTGGCAAGTTTTTATTACATTTTCAATTTCTCTGGCTAATATTGAGTTATTCAGGATTTTTATATCTTCTTCATTCAGTTTTGGCAATTCACACGTGGTTTCCATCCTGTGATAGTAAAGGTTTTCAAAGTAGGTATTGATGATCTTCTGAATTTCTACAAGACCTGTAGTGATTTCACCCCTTTCATTCCTTATTGCATGTATTTCAGTTTTTTCTTTTCTGCTTTGATAAGGTGGCCCAGGGGTTTATCTATTTTATTTATTCAAAGAACCAACTCTTCGATTCATTAATTTTTTTGTTGTTGTTGTTTTTTTAGTCTCCATTGCATTTATTTCTGCCCTGAGATTTATAATCTGTCTTCGTTGGGCTTTGGATTTGACTTGCTCTTTTTTTTTCTAGAAGCTTAAAGTCCAGTATGAGATTATTTGTGCTTGTTCTATTTTCCTGATGTGGGAATTCACCATTATAAATTTCCCTCTGAGGACTGCTTTCATTGTGTCCCATCGGTTCATATAAGCTGTATCTACATTTTTGTTTGATTGTAAACAATGTTTAATTTCTTCTTTGATTTTCTCTGTGACCAATTGGTTGTTCAGGAGGGTGTTATTTAATTTCCATGTGTTTATAGAATTTTCATGATTTGTTTTGTCATTAATTTCCAATTTCATTGCACTATGGTCCAATAGTATGCATGGGATAATTTCAATTTCTTTGCACTTACTTAAGCATGTTCTATGTGCTAGCATATGATCTATCTTAGAGAACATCGCATGTGCAGCTGAGAAGAATGTGTATTCTGATGCTGTTGGGTGGGACACTGTGAAGACCTATAAGATCTGTTCTTGTAAGTCCATTTGTTCACAAGTTTGGTTGTGTTCTGTTATTTCTTTGCTGATGTTTTTTGTCTAGTTGATCTATCTCTTTGGGACAATGGGGTATTAAAGTACCCTGTTATGATTGTGTTGCTGCTTATGTCATTTTTCATGTCTGTAAACTTTGTTTTATATAAATTGGGTGCTCCACTATTTGGTGCATAGATGTTTATGATTGTTATCTCTTCCTGTTGAAGTTTTGCCCTCACAAGTATGTAGCGACCTTCTTTATCTCTTTTGATTATTCATGGTTTGAAGTTCACATTGTCTGTAAGCACAATAGCTGCACCTGCTTTTTTCTAGGTTCCTGTCCTATGGAGTATTTTTTTCCATTCTTTGATTTTCAGTCTATGTATTTCCTTTTGAGTTAAATGTGTTTTTTGTGTACAGCATATTGTTGGATTTTGTTTCTTGATCCACCCTGTAACTCTGCTTCTTTTAATTGGGGAGTTGAAACTGTTTACACTGACAGTTATAACTGGTATGTACTGGCTTATCTTTGTTGTGTTATTTTCCTGCTGTTCCTCCTTTTTCCCTCTGTTTAATTGCTTGCTTCCCTTGGTGGTTCCTTTTTGTTGTTGTTCTTAAAGTTGTGGTGTGTCTTATCTGTTTCTAGAATATCTTCTTTGTATTCTAGAATATCTCCTAGAATATCTTCTTTGTATCCTCCTTTGTAGGATTGGTTTTGTACTCATGAGTTGTTTCAGTTGTTCTTTATCATGGAAACATTTTATTTCTCCATTAATTTTGGAGGACAGTTTTCAGGGTGCATCACTCTGGGTTGGCAGTTGTCTTCTTTTTTTTTTTTTTTTAATTTTATTTTAAAGACAAAAGAATGGAGACATATGAACCAGAGAAGCCATAAACAATACAGAAAATACAAAGTTATACAGAATATAGTAGGGAATTAGAACTGGATGTTGTATTACACAGTTATCTTCACATTAGTTAACACAAAAACATTAAAGGAAATACCAAATTATAGAGAAGATAGTAGGGAATTTGCACTGGATGCTGTATAATATAAAGTTATCTTCATTTCTGCTAGTACAAAAACGACTGAGGAAATACAGAATTATAGAGAACATAGAAGGGAATTAGCTCTGGATGCTGTCCTACATAATGTTACC
>PVLD010005880.1:17620-106785 GCA_004027595.1 Dinomys branickii | reverse complement strand
GGGTGAGGTGTGTAAGACTGCTCCCCCACCCTCCCAGGGTTCCCTGCAGGTATAGGGATGGATCTTCTCCCCCACTCGGTGATCTGGTCGCGAGCGCCGATATCTCACCAGTTATTGGAGTCCCTGCAGGCATGAAGGTTCCAAGGTGCCAGTCTATCCTTTGGGGCTTTCTGCGCGGCCCGCCCGATGCGCACGAAACATGAGACCTCTGGGCGTTGCCGCGGCCAGAGAGCCGATCTCCGTCGGGAGTCGCCGGAGAGCTGCGCCGGGTCGGGGGGCGGGAGGGATTGAGCCGTCTGTACTCTCGGGGCACTAGGACCCAGCCAATCCCTTCCTCTGCTCCCGGCGGCATCTGGGGCCCTCCGCGCGGCTCGCCCGACACGCGTGAAATGTGGGACTGCCGGGAGTCTCCGCCGCCAACAAGCCGATCTCCGTCGGGAGTCGCCGGGGGGCTGCACCGAGCCGGGAGGGATCGAGCCGTCTGCACTCTCAGGGCGCTAGGACCCAGCAAATCTTTCTCCCCGCTTCCGGCGGCGCCTGGGGCCCCCCGCGCGGCTCGCCCGACACGCGCGAAACGTGGGACCGCCGGGCGTCTCCGCCGCCAACAAGCCGATCTCCGCCGGGAGTCGCCGGGGGGCTGCACCGCCTCGGGAGGCGGGAGGGATCGAGCCGCTCGCGCTCTCAGGGCACTAGGACCCAGCAAATCTTTCCGCCTCCGGCGGCGCTTGGGGCCCTCCGCGCGGCTCGCTCGACATGCGCGAAACGTGGGATTGCCGGGCGTCTCCGCCGCCAGCAAGCCGATCTCCGTCGGGAGTCGCCGGGGGGCTGCACCAGCTCGGGAGGCGGGAGGGACCGAGGCGGCCGCGCTCCCACTGCGCTTGGACCGAGCCAAGCTTCTTCCCCGCGGGGATCGTCCCTGGCTCCCAGCGTCTGGGGCTTTCCCACGTCTCGCCCCGGCAGCCTGGTCCGCCCTACCACATCTCCCCCGGCACCACAGAGAAACACGCCCAGTCTAAACTTCCCAGCTGAGGTCCTGGCATTCACGCTCGCCAAGTCTGTCTCGAGCTGGCGGTGCCCATCAAGGAGGTTCGCTCCCTTGCTGCTCACCTGGTCGCCATCTTCCCCGGATCAAGCCTATATAATATCTTTAAAAAGCTATTTTTACCTAAATGACATCTCAAATTATAACCAGGTTCTTAAAAGAAGGATTATATGGAAGAAACTATTTTCACTGTAAATATTAAAGTAGGATGTATTTACCATAAAAGTAAACATTTTCTAGAGTAATTAAATGCTAGTATCTTAAAATATTATCAACTTTAAATCTTCTCTGTGGGAAAGAAATTATGATTTGGCAGTGTTCCAGCATCTCTGTATTCATGTTACAAGACATTGTGGTTCAGCCAAAGCTTTCATGATCATGTCAGTTAAATCTTAAATATATTCACTTAATTTTTGAGACACCTGTTTTTCAGGACTCAGTTTGCAGTTTAAAATAATACATACACAACTAACTTGATAATATGAAATATGTTAGCTGTTTCTTAATATTTTAAAATTGTTGAGTTTAAAAACCATCCCTAGTAATTGTGACATTTTCCTTTTATGAAGTTGTAAAATTAAAATCTGCATGTTTATAAAACTGAAAGGAATGAAAACTTCCTTATGATGAAAAGTATTTAAGACTTAACTCTGATCATATATTATCTAGTAATAAGGCTTCTTTGGGTGCAGGTTATAATAAAATACCAGAAGCAAGCTATTCCAAGAATGTGTTAGTCACTGTCTATGAAAGTATTGAGTCAAATTTTGTTCACTCTTAAAGACTCAGTTTAACTTGATCTTTGGAATCTTTTCCAATCCAAGATTGTATGATTTAGACAAAGCTTAGTCCATGGTTTAGTGCTCATGAATTTCCTAAGGTGCTGTTTATCATGGAAAGAGCTTATTTTTCCATCAGTTTTGAAAGATAATTTTGCAGGATAAATTAGTCTTGGTTGGAAGTTGTTTTCTTTTAGAGTTTGAAGCAGTTCAGTCTCTTTGGCTTTTAAGATTTGTGTTGAGAAGTCTGCTGTAATTCTCATACACTTGTCTGTATGTATAAGTGATTCATTGCTTTTCTCTAACAGCTTTGGGGATTTTGGCCGTGATGTGCTGTGGAGAGGCTCTTTTCTAACTCTGGCTCTTTGGGGTTCTGTATGCCTCAATTAAGTGTATGTTAAATTGTTTCCCCATATTTGGGATTTTTTATTCTTGTAAACAAATTTTTATTCCATTTGTGCTATCTTCTGATTTTTCACTCATTCCAATTAATCTTTGATTAGTTTTCTTTGTGTCATCTAGCAGCTGTTGGATCCATTTCTTCTGTTCTCTTGTTTTTAAGGGATCTCTGAATAATTGGTCTTAGACAGCAGCCCTATCCTCTCATTCTGCCACTCTGTCCTCACCCTGTTTGTTTCTGCTTCCTATACTTTAATCTCTTGAATTTCTATTGGATCTCTTTTCTTGGACTTCAACTCATATCATTTTGTTCAACGCACCTAGCTTTTTAGTATTGTCTTCCATAAACCCACTGATTGTCCTATTTATTCAGTCCACTTTTTGTTTACTTATATCTCTAAGCTCATTGAGCACCCCAGTGATCTTTTTTTATTTCCTATTTTGTTATTTCAAAGAACCTGACTGTGTGACTTTTGATTCTCTCCACTCAATGCCCCATGGATCAGCTTTGCAGGAGTTGGGAGTTTTTAGTGGCATTTTATGCCTTGTCTTCTCATGTTTGTATTGTTTTGTTCTGTGTGTATTGAGGCTTGTGTGCTGACTGTTGTAGAAGACTTTGTAGTATGGAGTATAGGGACCTCTTCAGTATCTGCTTCTCAGTGATACAACTCTCAGCATGTCTGTCAGCCTTTGCCTCTGTCCCAAGATCTAACCACCTCTTTTATTGGGAGGGTAGGCTGCAAAATTGTTAAGGACTCAAAGGCAATCCTGTCATTGGCATATAGCAAATAGGCAGTGAATAGCAACAACTATGCCACCTTGGAAATAACAATAAAATCAGCAGCAATAATAACCATCTAAGACAGACTAGATATTGACATACCAAAGAACCACTATTGTATCACTCTTTACCATATAAAATAAACCTATAATTGTACTGTAAACACTAAGACAAACCAAATTATTGGCCCACAGTACCTGCTTTAGCAACAACTATACCTCCACTAGCAGTAGAACAATATTCAACAGTAACAGCTTAGAATTAACTGTCTGTCTTATCCATAAAGCTTAATAGTTATACTAGCAGGGATTGAGGGAGCAGGGAACTGGGGACTGATAAAAGTAGAATTTGAAAAATTAATCTACTGAAGATGAGAGGAAAGTGAGATAAAGGATCCAAATGAGAAGCAACAGTAAATTAATAGATAAAAGTAACAGAAAAGGGCTGGGGATATAGCTCAGTGGAATAAGCGCTTGCCTAGTAAGCGCAGGGTCCTGAGTTCGATCCCCAGTACCGCAAAAAAAAAAAAAAAGTAACAGAAAAGAACAAACAAGAAAAAAGAGAACAGAAAGCGTAATAAAGGAAAAACAAGAAGGAAAAAAGGATTAAAGGGGGAAAGAAAAAATCAAAAACAAAAAAGGATAATAAACCTCAAGCCCTCCTAAACCAATGACAGAAAAAGAAAGAAAATACTTGAGGTGTTTTTAAAATTTCTTTTTTGAATAAGCAGTTTCTTTCCATGATCTGCAGTCTTGAAATCCAGCAAGTCACATTTTTCTCCACCTAGGTGGAGTCCTGTGAGTTGGTGAGGCTCCCCCTTGCCCAGAGGCCCCTGTCTGTGTACCCCAGATCACAGCAGCGGTCCACAGTGGTGTGTCCTCACTCACTTGGCAGATGTAGAAAGCAAGCAGACCACTGGTGGTTGCTGGGTACAGGCAGCAGGCCAGGGGCTCAAGTAGAGTTCTGAGCTTTACGCCAGTACTTTCATGTCCACCTTCCTCTGAGAATCACACTCACTGGGCCTCATTTCTCACCACAGAGGCCAGGGCCCGTGTCCTTCCCAGCCTGTGCATAAATTTCTCAGGGGGGCTGTGTCTGGCCCACACCTTCTCCACTGCTCTCTCCTACGGCTGTCACCTAGTCACTGTGGAAGAGTGACACTGGAAACCCTGAAGTGCAGTCATTTTGTAGTTACTTTGTGGCTCAGTCTTATCCCTTCCCAGAGTGGAACCTGGTTAAACTCTCTCTGGCAATATGCACTAGGTTTCCTCTTCACCTCCAGCCTGCTGTGAAGGAGTCACTTTGTGGTAAAACCTTACACTGTTTTTGTAGCTTACAATGGACATCGGCTCTCTTGGGGCCAGTGCTGCTGCTCAGGTCCCTTGTTCCTCCCTGGAGCCGCTGGCTCTGGGCTTCTTCTCCCCTGGGGCACTGGCAGCATCTACAGTCAGATCAGTTTGTTGCTCAGCCTGTCTGCTGTACTGAGCTGAGGAGAAACAAAGCAGCAGACTGGGGGTCAGCAGGCAGCCACGGGGAGGGCCTAGAATCTGAGTGCAGGGGCCGGGACAGACGCCATGCAGCAGTGGGTTTAGAAAGGTCGTGAGTGGAGCTGCTCTGAGTGTCAATAGACAGGATATTTTAAGGGGAGTTCTGAACATATGTTGTATGTTGTATCATATGTTAAATGTATGTTTAATGTTTCAGGAAACTGCCAAACTGTTTATAGATTGCTTATACCATCCCACAAGTAGACAGCATCCCTTTACATACTGAAATGGCACCCTTGACCTGGGAAAGTACCTTTTTTTCTTCTTTTTCTAATTTTTATT
This sequence comes from Dinomys branickii, assembly GCA_004027595.1. Taxonomy (NCBI): domain Eukaryota; kingdom Metazoa; phylum Chordata; class Mammalia; order Rodentia; family Dinomyidae; genus Dinomys; species Dinomys branickii. The sequence goes on along the minus strand of PVLD010005880.1, from coordinate 101,955 downwards.
CAGGAATCTTTATTTCTAAATAACATACTATAGAATAGACTATTTTGTTGATGGACAGTTGTAAGTTTTAACAGGTGTTCATATGCACACACACACACACATTTGCGTAGCAACCACTGCAAGGCAGAAAACAGTTCCATCACACAAAAGTCCCTCAAATTTATGATCTGTTCTGTATCAGTGTAGTTTCTTCTTTTGGGGAATTCATGAAAATTAAATCATACAGTAGGAAACATTTTATGTCTGGCATCTTTAATTCAGCATCCTTTTTGAGATTCATTCAAATCCTTGGATGCATCAAGAGTTTGAGCCTTTTAATTGAATAATAGTCCATTAAACGGCAATGCCATTGTTTATCTGTCCCCCTGGTGAAGGACATTTGGGTAGCTTGCAGTTTATAAAGGCAGTGGATAAGACTGCTGTAAACATTAGTAGACAGACTATTTTTAAGGGGAGTGGTGAACATATGTTTTCATAGGGTAAATACATCAAAGTGGGATTGTTGTATCATTTGTTAAATGTATATTTTATGTTTCAAGAAACTGCCAAACTGTTAATTAATTGCTCATACCATCCCACGAGTATAGATCCAGATTCTCTACATCTCATAACCATTTACCAACACATTTTGCTCATGCCATTCTAACAGATACATGCCCGTGATAGCTATGGGTTATTTGTATTTTCCCAATGGCTAGTGAAATATAGATGGCAAATACATATTTTATATGTTTATTTGCCATTTATACCCTCTTCAGTAAACTGTTAACATCTTTTACATATTCTCTAAATTTTGTTTTGAAAGTTCCTTATTATTGTAGCAAATATTTTTTTCTGTTACATAGCTTGTTTTCTCGCTTTTCCTACTCTTTCTCAGAACAAAAGTTGTAATTTTGAAGTCCAGTTTATCAGTGTTTCCTTTTGTAGATCCCGGTTTTTGTTACATCCAAGACCTCTTCACTTAACTTTAGTTTATTGGAACTTCATCATTTGCTTTCTTCACATTTTTTTGCTTCGTATTGCATTTTTATTAACATGTGAAATTGTAGTGAGGTTATTTTGTTTGATACACATGTTCAGTTGTTTCAGCACTGTTGGTGAAAAGGCTACTCATTCTTTGTGCCTGTGTCAGTAACTGATTTTCTATACTTTTGCAGGTCTATTTCTGGATTCCATTCTGTTCTTTTGACACCCGTATCTGTCCCTTTGCCAATACAAATTAATCCTGCTTACTATAGCTTTATAGAAAGTTACTATAGCTCTATAGAAAGTTTCAAAATTGGAACATATTAGCCCACAACCTTTATTTTTTTCTAAAATTGTTTTGACTATTAGAGTTCCTTTGCCTTTCTAAATAAATATTAGAATAATCTATATTTAAAATATCATACCCAGATGGGGTGTTGTACATGTATAATCCCAGCTCTGAGGGAGGCTGAAGCAAGAGCACTACAACTTTGAGTACCACTTGGGAAGCTCAGTGCAACTCTGTCTCAAAATAAAAAATAAGGGCTGGGAGAGACCTCAGTGTTAGAGAACTCTGGGATCCGTCCCCAGCACCATGCCCAAAGAAATCCTGCTGGGATTGTGATTTGAATTGTATTAAATCTATAGATCTGTTTAGGGAAAGCTCACATCTTTATTATGTTTATGAGTCTTTATTTCATGAACTTGACATGTCTTCTAGATTTTCTTTCCAGTTCATGAACATTGCGTCTCCTTAATATTTTTATTTTTTGTATCAGTGTTTAATAATTACAATATAAATATAACATACATGGTTTTTAAAATTTATACTTGCATATTTTTGAGAAGGAACAATGGCTTGAGGTGTTTCCTTTTAATTTAGTTTCCAATTATTCATTGCTGGTACACAGCAAGATGTTTGATTTTTGTGTGTCGACTGCATATCCTATGGACTTGCTAAACTCAGTTGTTAGACCAAAAATTTTTTGTAGATTCCTTGGGATTTTCTGTGCAGACAGTTTTGTCTTCTGCAAAGAAGGGCAGTTTTATTTCTCCCTTTCTAATGTATATGCCTTTTGTTTTTATTTACTTATTTCAAGATGTCAGCAAGTGGTGACAGTGGATGGTCATACCGTTTTCCCAGTCTTAGAGGAAAAACACTGTTTTTCACCTTTAAGGATGCTATCAGATAGGTTTGTTAGAGATGCCTTTTATGAAAGGGGCTGGGGATATAGCTCAGTGGAATAAGCGCTTGCCTAGCAAGCGCAGGGTCCTGAGTTCGATCCCCAGTACCGCAAAAAAAAAAAAAAAAAAAAAAAAAGAGAGAGATGCCTTTTATGAAATTCACTGTTTCCTTCTATTCTTGGTTTGCTGAGGTTTTATGAATAGATATGCAATTTTTTCAACTGCTTTTCCTGTACCAGTTGAAATTATCGTGTGGTTTAGCTCATCTCTTAAATGATGAAATGTGTTAATGAAAGTTCAGATACTGAATCAATCAGCCTGTGTTATCTAGAAAGCCCAACTTGCTGATTTTATTTTTACATATTGTTGAATTTGTCTTACTAATATTTTGTTGAAGATATTTGTGTCAGCGTTCATTAGGGATATTGGTCTGTAGTTTTCTTTTTGTATTACTATGGTGTGGTTTTGCTGTCAGAGTACTGCCTCATCAAGTGAGTTGGGAAGTGTTCTTTTATCTTTCAGTTCCTCAAAAATAATGTGTAAACTTGGTCTCATTTCTTTAAATGTTTTAAAATTTTCAAGTGACATCATCTGGGTGTGGAGCTTTGTTTTAGGGGCATATATTAAATTTCAGTTTTTATTTTTCTATTTTTTATTGTACATGCTGCTTGCAGTACATAGCATTTATCATGGGGAAATTTGTACATGTGTATAACACAGCTTAATTCCTTTTTCATTCCCTTCCCATTTGCAGAAGATCTATGCCAATTTCTTCTTCAGTTCTCTTTTTATTGTTAATCCCTTTCCCATCTCTCCCCACCATCTTCATCTCTTATCTCCTTCCCATTTGAGAAAGATGTTCCTGCTTCCTACTGTCTTTTATTTTGCCTTTAATTTATATTTTTGGTTCCTCATATAAGATAGTTTACTTTTTAAATAATTATATGAATATTTAGGTTACCTATTTCATCTCAGAGGAGTTTTAGTAGTGTCTGGATTTTAAGGAATTGCTTCATTGCAGAGTTTTCAAATTTATGTGTGTAGGGTTAGAATTTCTGTATCACTCTTTTACTGATCTGCTAGTTCTACAGTGATGATTCCTTTTCATTAATAATATCAGTAATATGTGTTTTTACTCTTAGTCTTATTAAGGTTTGCTCATTGTATTGATTTGTTCAAAGAACTATCTTTTTGTTTCATTGTCTCTATTTTTGTTTTTAATTTTAGTTTCAATATTTAGTGTTTTCTTCTAGTGTCTAGGTTTATATATTGTTCCTCTTTTCTGTTTTAGTAACATACAATTTAGAATGTATGAGGTCTTCTTTTTTTTGCATTGGCATTTAATTCTTTATATGTCTCTGTGAACACTGGTGAAGGAATATCCCCCCCAATTTTGATTTTTTTCCGTCTTCCTCTGTTCCATTTAGAAGTTTGTTAATTTCCAAATGTCTAGAGATTTACTTACTGTTCTGCCATTGACGTCTAGTTTAAATCCATTATGATCATAGAAACATACTTTAGTTCCAGTTCTTCTAAACTGTTTTATTTTAAAAGGTGCCATACTTTCACAAATGTTTGGTGTGTATGTAAAAATGAATTCTACTATTGCTGTGTAGAATAGTCTATCATTGCCAATTTGACTTAGTTTTTGTGGCTGTTTCTTGGATTTCCTTGCTGGTTTTTTTTAATCTATTTGTCTGTGTTATGAATATGAGGGGAATATTGAAGTCTGCAGTTACAATTGGGGCTTTGTCTCCACTTCTGTCCATTTTTGTTACATCTGTTTTAAAAACTGTTAGTTCCCTACACATTTGATTGTTATGTTTCCTTGGTGAATGAACTCTTACTATTAAGAGTGTTTCTCTTTATCTGTGGTATTTTCTGAATTTCATAGTCTTTTGTGACAACATAATCACTCCAGCAGTTCTTTGATTAGTGTTTGCCTGATACAATTTTTCGTCCTTTGACTTTCTAACCTGTCTATGTCATTAGTGTTTGTCTCAGTTACCTTTCTTGTTGCTGAGACAAAATATCTGACATCCATAGTTAGAGGAGGAAGGGTGTGTAGTGGTGTCAGTTCAAACTTGGCTGGCTGCAAGGCAGGATGTCAAGGCAGAGGAGACAGCAAGCAATGAAGTAGCAAAGCAGCAAATGATAAGCTACAGCAGCAGCCCTCTTTCTGTGCCTTCTAGTCTATCTGTATCCAGGCTACACACACTTACAAGGTGTAGCACTCACACCCAGGGTGGGTCTTCCCATTATTCACACCAAGAACTATGCCAAACCAATCAGTGCACTAATTTAGTAATCACGCACTTAACCCCAGCACCACACACTTATCAGTCCAGCCACCTCTCACAAGCCCCATCTGTGCCCGCGTGAGGCTTTGGGAAGACATCTACGTATAAACCATAACAGCTTTGTCATAAAATTTTTATAGCTAGGGAACTGTTCTTTCCTCCATCTATCCTGACAATCTCTGTCCTTTAATTACTTGTCTCAGCCATTTATAACTAATGTAATTTTTGATGTTTGATAGTTTTATCATTTTGATAGTTTTGTTTGTTGCTATTTTTCATTCTTCTGTTTCTCCATTCCTACTTTTTTTATCTTTTGACTATTTTTAAGTGTTCCATTTTGTCTGACTATATCTCTTGTGTAGATGTTTTAGTGGTAACTTTAGAATATACACATTTTGAGTGCCTGAGTAGCTGAGTCCATGAAGCTTGAGAATTACCAGGTACATAAATAGCTTTTCATTCTACTTTAGAATCAATATTTTTATCACTCCAAGAGGAATAAAGAAACCTTAACTCCCACTATACTCTCTGCTTTCCTTTTAGAAGTAATTGTATATACAGCATTTCTTCCATTCCTGACGTGTCAGTATCCCTCTGGTACTGCTTCACCTTCTTTGCGATGACCTTCCTGCAGTGGTGCACTGGGACAGGTCTGTGCCAGTGATGCTTAGCACTGCTCTGTCTGCGGCTGTCTTCATCAGTCCTCCGTCATTCCCGAGGGTATCCCCTGGGTACAGAGTGTGGAGCTGACTGGGTATTCTTTGTTCTTTAGCAGTTTAAAAATGTTCTACTTCCTTATATAGCACATGATTTCTGGTGATAAATCTAGTCTTTAGAGCATTGTTTCTTGGTAGTTAAGCGTCATTTTCTCTGGCTCTTTTCAGGATTTTTAAAAAAAACTTTAGTTTTCACAGTTTGATAGGCCTCATATATTACCACATTTTTTCTATTTTTGGTCCAGGGAAATTTTTGAATCTATTGTCTTATTTCTTTTGTGAAATTTGGGGAAATCTTAGATACTTTTCTTGCAATTTTTTTCTGTAACATATTTTCACTCCTCCTTCCAGGACTCCATTAGCATGAATGTTAGTTATTTTATTTTTGTCTCTATTTTTTTACACATCCCATACATCCCACATTGTAGTTTTTTTAATCTGTCTATTCTTCGTTCACATTGAATACTTTCCATTGACTGTTAAGTTTTATGACCTTTCTCTTTCTTCTGATTTTGCAATGATTTTTTAAATTTTTGTTATTGTACTTTTTGGAATTTTTTTGATCTTCTGTTTTCAGAGAATTTGCTGAGACTTGTTTTTTTTTTTTTTTTTTTAAGATAAAGGCTTGCTATGTAGCCCAGTCTGGCCTTAAACTCGCAGCGATCCTCCTGCCTCAGCCTCCCAAGTACTAGGATTACAGGAGAGTTCCACAGCATCTGCCTTGCTGAGACTTCTTTCTGTTTTTATGAGTGTCCACCCTGATTTCTTGGAGCACATTTGTAGACACTGCCTTAAACCCATATGTGACAATTCCAACATCTGCATCTTCTCAGTGCTGCCTTCTTTTGTGCATCTCTTCCCATGCAAGGTGAGACTCTCCTGGTTTATTGTATGCCGAGTTATGTTGGGTTGTAGCCTGGACATTTTGAGTATTAATGTTATGAGAATCTTGCTCTTACTTAAATCCTGAACAGAATTGTGGGGGTTTCTGGTTTAGCAGGCAATTTATCCATTTATATTCAGAGTTTCCAATTCCAACCAACTTCGTAGTTGTGGTTTCATAATAAGTTGTTTTTAAGCCATTTGCAATACTGTTTTTTTTTAATTTTTTTTTAAAGACAAATGGAGACATATGAACCAGAAAAGCCATAAACAATACAGAAAATACAAAGTTATACAGAATATAGTAGGGAATTAGCACTGGACGTTGTATTACATAGTTATCTTCACATTAGTTAACACAAAAACATTAAAGGAAATACCAAATTATAGAGAAGATAGTAGGGAATTTGCACTGGATGCGGTATAATATAAAGTTATCTGCACTTCTGTTAATACAAAAACGATTGAGGAAATACAGAATTACAGAGAACATAGAAGGGACTTAGCTCTGGATGCTGTCCTACATAATGTTACCTTCACCTTTGTTACTCAGTTACACAGATGATCGCCCATTTGATCATTCAATTTTCCCCTCCCTCATCTCCATTGCCCTACCATTCAATCAGTCAACTTCCATGTGATAATAACTGTATTCCTGGGTTTATCTATACCCCTGGACTCGCGCCTTGGGAAGAGATATGGCTGCCTCAGACTATACTATAACATACATGGGTGTATACAGACTGCCATGGTTGGAGGTGGGAAAGCACATATGCTCACAGCGGACCACCCGGCTCCACCCTGTCATCGTGCTATGGGTGGGGGCGGGTCCAGTCCATGAGGTGCCCTGAGCGGGGCCCTCGGTGGAGCAGCCGTGGGGCCCACTGCGGAGCAGCAGTGGAGCAGCCACGGGGCCCACCGTGGGGCATGCGCCCCCACTGGGGCACCCTCTGTGACCCTTTTGGCTCTGTCCCGTTGCCTTGATGCCAGAGGCCCTTTCTTCTCCTCCCACCTCCTCCTGATCTCCAGCATTACCGTTCCCCACCCCTTGCAGCTGGGCAATGGGTCTCCGAAGCTGAAGCTGCAGATGCCGAAACAAGGGCGTGGGCCAAGGGTGTGCTTGGAGCGGCAACCTCCTCCCTCTCCATCTCGTCTCCCTCGACTGCGCCATGGCAGATCACCAATCTGGAGGTTTTGCTTAGTCTTTCCGAGGGTTTCAGTTCCCATTTCAGATCCTTCTCGCGTTCAGGATATCCACCTCTTTCCTTTCTACCCTTCACATGTTGCTATATTCCTATGTCTGAGTGGCATTCCTCCGGGAGGTTCTCTCTCTGCTGCCTACCCGGTCGCCATGGGTTCATACAAGGTTCATATATGCAAGCAGTATGGAGACATTCTTGTCGCTCGTATTAGTAGTTTGGGGTGAGTCCTGAAGCCCGTGGGTTCGTCCCATTGCTGTCAGGAACAGGTGGTGATTGCACAGGCTGCCGAGGCTCAAGGTACTCACAGAGGGCGTTCAGGGTGGGAGCTGAAGCCCAGTAACTCAGTTCATGCTTCCTGCTTGATGTTGGAGTGAGGAGGGTGTGGGGCCGTGTGATCCACCTCCATCTGCAGCTCTCTCTTGCTGTTGTGCTCCAGTTCACGTTTGTTCCTTGGCTGGATCCCTGGGAGTTGCTGTGGCTCTGATGTCCCTGCCAATACACCCCACCGCTCCCAGCTGGCAGCCGCCCACACAGTGGAGAGGCAGGAGGCCACAGCCTGGAGGCAGGCATAGAGCTGGGTGTGGTGGGATGTGTACTGGCTGCTCTGGCTCCACCTTGCCTCCAGGTGCTGATTAGGAAGGTTGCTGCAGGGTGGGGACTCTGCTTCTGTGGCTGTTGCAACCTCTCATCCTCACACTGGATTCGACCACAGTTCCCAGCCACCATTGCCTCTTTTCCTAGCTGCACCCTCTCCTCTCCAGTTCTGGACCAGCTCTTGGAACTCCGCTCTCCCCCGGCCGAGTTGGGAGGCTTCCATGAGCGTGGGTCTCCGAAGCCGCAGCTGCAATCGCTGGAACGAGGGCTTGGGCCAAGAGTGTGTTTGAAGCAGCGGCTTCCTCTTTCTCCATCTCTTCTCCCTCCGACTGTGCCGCGGCAGCCCTCCGATCCTTTCCTCCGGGAGAGGTTTTGCTCGGTCTTTCCGAGGGCTTCAGTCCCCATTTCAGACCCTTCTTGGGTTCAGGGTACACACCTCTCTCCTTCCTGTCCTCCTATTGCTATGTTCCATTGTCTGGGTGGCAACCCTGCAATGTTGTTTGAATCTGCTCTGTTTGTGCCACCAAGAAGCCCACGTGGACACGGGCAGTGGTCTGTTCTGTTCTTAGATGCTTTGTGTTTATGATCAGATTCACACAGAGCAGCTGGGGTTTAAACCCAGGAGATCATAAACAACTTAATGAGTTTACTTTCCTGAGTTTTTCCTTCCTGTGATCTTCCCGATACTCCCTTAGTCAGTTCTTTCATTGCTGGAACCCAGTACCCAAAATTCCTAACCCCTGAGAAGTTTATCTTGGCTCACGTTTACAGTTTATGCATGGCTGTCTCCAACAAAAACAGAATCGCAGAAGAGAGCTGCTCACAGCATGGCAGACAGGAAGCAGAGGGCAGAGTGAAGAGCGGAATGGGAGATGGACCCTTTTAGGTCACACCCACAGGGACTCACCTCTCCAACCTGGCCCCGCCGCTTAACAGCAAGTCAGCTGTCGTTCCCCCATGACCCCGTCACTGTGCCAAGGCTCCACCTATGATCCTGCGAGGCTGTAGGGAGATGTCCAGATAGGAACCGTAACAGGTACTTTCAGTTCCTGGGACTCCCCTTTTCAGTCACCCAGCAACAAAACTTGGACTTTACCCCAATTTGCCACATACTTCCACACCTATACCTGTAGGAAAATACAGAGAAAATTCAGTGGACATTTATACCACTGAATTTTGAGGTCACAGCTCCTCCACTGAAGAAGCAATTTCCCCTCCCTGAAGGTCTAGGCACCTTCAGGCCCTTGCTGTCACCAGTGTCTCTGCTACTGCCTTGGAATGACCTGGGGCTGAGGCCAAAGAAAACACAGAGGGGAACTGAGTACTTCTCTCTGCTCTGAGTCCCTTCTTGCTCTGTGAGCTTTGGTAACCACAGTGCCCCTAGAGACCGGGGACACCATGTTTAGCAGGCAGTTTATCCATTCCTTCCATGTCAAAGGAGAAGACACCGTGGCACTTGCAGTTCTCACCTTTTCCGGTCTGCCTGCCACCTGCTACTGTGATTTGTCTCTCAAAGGCCTTCAGATGCCTCCACCATGTATACTTCCTAGGCTTTTTAGCTGTATTAGTAGGACACTGGGCATGTGTACTTCTCCATGTTTCCTGAATCTTTCTTCACATATTCTTTTTCTTCAAGTTACCTATTTTTCTTCAATTACCTATACCTATTCCTGGACATAGCACATTATATTTACTGTGACTTGGATGGATACAGATTTAATATCCCCTTATCTGAAAAGCTTGAGAACAGAAGTGTTTCAGGTTTTGGAATAGTTGTGTGTATTTTAGCAGTTGAACATTCCTAAACCAAAAATCCAAAACATTCTAAAATCCAAAATTTAAATTCAGATCTTCGGGGCATGGGTATTCAACCTGTACCACACCTCTTCACTTACATGATTAGAGACCAGAAGGTACAGACGAGAAAAAAGTGAAACTACAAGAGTAAACAGGAAAACTTAAAGCTTGAATATTAGGCATTTTAAGTTTAAATTCAGGCATTTGCTTGTTGGGTTGACAGCCTTTAGCAAGGACAGGAATAAGGGAATAGCAGGGAGAAGGGTAAGAGAAGGCTTACTGGGAGTGCAGTCAGATTCAGCCAGCTCTGACTGTGCCCCTTAGAAATTGCTACAGAAATTCTCAACATTTGGTATGGCCTAGACACATTGGTGTGAATTTTTAAAATGCAAGTTTTAGGATTTAGTATGTATGTTAAATAATCAGCCCTGTACTTCAAACAGTTCTGTTATTTAATTGACAATATGGCTTCAATTTTTAATTAAAATTAATTGCATTTGTCATCTGTGTTTTTACATACTAGGGATTTCATCCTGTGGGTAAAATGAGCAGTGTCTAAATTTCTGATACTTGCCTTTGATTCATTTTTAATTGCACTTTTTATTTGGATATAATTGCAGTTTTAGAAATAAGACACATTTATAGATTCACAAAGAAAAGAAATATCCTGTGTACCCTTTGCCCAGCTTTCCCTAGTGCCAGCGTCCTGCAGAGCTTCAGTGACAACACGAGAGCACTGAGATGCACATTCCCGGTCAGGGCACAGAACAGTCCAACCGCTGTAAGGTTCCCTAGTCTCTTTGTTCATTCCCAGCTCTCCTTTGCTTCCTGCTGCACTGATCTGCCTTCCACCTCTATAGGTTTGTGATGTCAAGAATATTGTATAAATGAACTCATATGGTATATGCCCTTTGGATTGGCTTTTTTCACTTTCCTTGATTTCTTAGAGTTTCATCTAAGTTGTTGCATTCATCAGTTTGCTCCTTTCTATTGCTAAGTAGTATGTCATGACTTATTTTTCAGGCTGTAGTTTGTCATTCGAAAAGCTTAATTAGTCAGAGTTATTCTCATTTGTATATTTGTTTTGGAATTTAAAGCAGAAGGCTTAGAAGTTTTCTTATGTTCCTTTTGAAATTGCATTTAGGTTAACTGATCATAGTGTGTTGACATTATTGTCTTACAGGAAAAAAGTCCTGTGGACAAGTAGATTCTTACTATGTTATTCATTGTATTTCCCAAACCTGAGGTAAGATCAGAATACATGAAGGAGGATGCTGCATGAAAACGTTTAGAATAGTCCCTCTGAGTACACCTTGATGTTAGTCCATTGAAGAAGCAGGAAAGAGCCTATTCCTGGGCAGCACTTTGGGCAATGAAAGAAGTTCGTCTGTGCTGTAGGCCAGCATTACGGTAATTTCATCACTAGGGAACATGATAACAGTTTTTCAACCAAAACTCCATCTCCAGTAATGAGAAAGTGGGGCCTTCAAGTGGTTAAATTGTGAGTATTAAGTCTGGCAGTAGACTCCAAACTATGCAAACTGCCCATCTAAAGAGCCTGATTTTAGCCCAAGCAGGAAAAATGAAAACAGAATAAATCATTTAATTAGGTTGCAGTTCTTAATTAGGTATAATGACTACAAACAGAAAAATTGATGATGTTGAAAATGTCATTTGCCATCTTAACAAGTAGTAATTCTTCACTGTTTTGATTTTCATTTGAGGAAAAATAAAAACCATAAAAAACCCATAAAAATAAAAACAGTAATAAATACATCAGTATCTGGTAGTTACCCATTGGCATACTGTTTATTACTTTGACTTGGGCAGGTATGTTGAAGAAGGAGAAAGGGGAGATGTGAGGTTTGCAGTATTTATCCTGTGTTTCGTAAACTCTTTGCAGGAATTTTTGAAGTGTCATTTTGCTGATGGGAAGTATAAAGTGAGAATTCTTCAACAGACATTAATCTCATCATCTACATTGTACGGTTTTATATTAGTCTAAAAAGATTTGTGCATATTTTTCATATCATCTTTAAGTATTAGTATAAAAGTTAATGAGGAAAGAAAATCTGCTGAGCAAAAGCTGATAATCCAAAATACTTTAAGAAATATAAGTTTGATTGGTTGCAGAGATTTTGATTAATTAGTGCTCTATTTCTCAACAGTCAAATTTAAGAGAACTCCACATCCGAATTTTATTGTTTTATCAGTCATGTTTGCAGCTTGTGCAGTTTGCAGTCGTCTTGGGAGGGGTGCAGGCTCCTGCCGAAGCTTGTCTCTCTCTTAGACCCTGTACACCTCCCTGCCTCTGCCTCGCTCCTCCTGTCTCCAATCCTGTTTTCATTCTGGTTGATATTGTTAATCTTAGCTCATCTTACAGTACACAGTGTTTACATTAGTTGATGTTATTAGGTGCCTGTACATGATAAATCTTTATGTGTTTCCCTACCCCTCCTCCCCACCCCCATGCTTTTTCCCTTGGACCACTTCCCTATTGCAAATGATTCGTCTCTTTGTCCCTGTGTATCCATTCTCTTTTTACTTTGCCTCACTCAAGTGAGAGATACCATATGATATTTACGCTTGTGCATCTGATTTATTTCACTCACAACATTACACCTTCCAAGTGCATTTATTTCCTACAAAGTTCTCAAATTTGTCATTCTTTATAGCAGAGTAGTATTCTGTTACATATAAACACGTTTTTCTTTATCCAGTCATCTATTGATAGGTATACAGGCTGTTTCCAGGATTTTGCTGTTATGAATTGTGCTGCTATAAATATTTGTATGCGTGTATCACTGTTTGGTGTCTTTGGAGAAGATACCTAGCAATGTGATCACTCAATCATATGAAATTTCTAATTTCAGTTCTCTGAGAAAGAAATGATTCCACAGGGGCTTTACAAGTTTATATTCCCAACAATGAAGGAAGGTTCCTTTTTCACCACAGCCTCACCAGCATCTGTGTGATTTCTTAATGATTGTCATTCTTTCTAGAGTAAGGTAGAATCTTAGCATTGTTCAAATTTGCATTTCTGTGATGCCCAAAGAGAGTGAAATTTCTTTCATATATTGATCACTTGTGTCTCTTCCTATGTGAAGTATCTTCATTTCTCTTGCCCATGTCTTGACTGGATCTTTAATTTTAGGTGATTTAATGTTTTTTAAATTGTTTGTATAGTATTCTAGATATTAGTCCTCTGTCTGAGGAGTAGCTGGCAAATTATTTTCCCATCTGTAGGTTGTCTCTTCACTCTAGTGATTGATTCTTCTGCCCTACAGAAGCATTTTAATCTGATACAGACCCATTTGTTGGTCCTAGATATTATTTATTATGCAATTAGGGTTCTGTTTAGAAAATCTTTTCTTATACCTATGTCTTCAAGTGTTTTACCCATTTTATGTTCTAGTAGGTTTAATTTTTCTGTTTTAATGTTTAGATATTTGATTCATTTTCATTTAGTTATATGGTAAGAAATACGGGTCCAGTTTTAGTCTTCTGTACACAGATGACCAGATTTCCCAACAGTACTTGTTGAATAGGCTGTCTTTCCACCAGCATATGCTTTTGGCCCCTCTGTCAAAGATTAGATAGCTGAATATGTCTGGGAAGTTTCTGTTTCTTCATTTCTGTTCCACTGATTCATGTATCTGTGTTTGTTCTACTACCATGCCTTCTTATCACTATTGTTTTTTGTAGCATAGCTTGAAGTCAGGTATTGCTGTGCCTCTTGCTTTGCTCTTGCTGCCCAAAATTGCTTTTACTATTCTGGGTCTCTTCTGGTTCCATATAAATTTTAGAATTGTTGTCTCTAGATCTGTAAAGTGTGCTGCTGGTATTTTGATTGGCACCACATTAACTCTGTGTCAGTTTTGGGAGTATGACGATTGTGGCAATATTGATTCTCCCTAACCAGGAGCCAGGGCCATCTTTCCATTTTCTGACGTCCTCTGCAATCTCCCTTTTTACAGTGTGGTAGTTTTCTTTATAAAAGTCTTTCACTTCCTTGGTTAATTCCTAGATATTTCATTTTTCCTGAAGCTACCGTGAATGGTATTATTTCCATTATTTCCTTCTTATCATATTCATTGTTAGTGTACACAAATGATAATGATTTTTGTGTGTTGATCTTGTATCCTGCTACATTGCTGAAGTTGATTATTAACTGTAAGAGTTTTTTTCTTAGAGTTCTTTGGGTCGTCTATGTAGAGAATCACATTACAGTGGACCCTTGACTTAGGACCTCAATTCATTTGTGAGGCCTGGTTGTAAGTCAAGACTGTTTCCCCATAACAAATAAAATGGAAATACTCATAATATATTCTGAATCTCATAAACCATCCCTTTCATGACAAAAAAAAGGTTATATAATGTAGCTTACCAGAAACATCAATAATTTTCCTAGTGTATTCACAAAAGTGGTTATTGTTTGGGAGGAGAGTCCCCTCCCATAGAACAGCAGGACTCTGGATCTCTGGCATCCTTTCTCTCCTGGGGAGTCTATAGCCCACCAGGACCTGCTTCTGGCTCACTAGGTCTCAACCTTCTCAATACTAAAAGGGGATCTAAAGCTGTCTGTTTCTCTCTTTTCTTTAACACTATTCTTTTCAGTTGTGTTTACTTTCTGTACCTTGCCTTACTTCTTTAGCTTCTTTTCTAGCCTTTGGGGGACTACTTTGGTAGCAGTAATTGTGGCAGTTATATAAAGCACTGGCTGAAATCACATCCACAAATACACCATCTGGGCTCAGATTGACATGATGTACGCTTACATTTGCTTTTCTGGCATCACCAGTCTATTTACAGCTGCACAAGTGGCTGGCATTTTGGTTGTAACTCAAGGCTTTGTCTTAAACATTCACAACCCCAAGCTGTTCATCTGTGAGGCTGGCTGTAACTCAGGGGTCTGCTGTGTCTGTACATAGTGATGATCTGAGTTCTGCCTTTCCTGTATGTATCCCTTGTATTTCTCTCTCTTGCCTGATTGCTCTGGCTAATGTCTCAACCAAATCACATTCAGTGGTTAAGTTCACCTTATGGGGAAATTTGACTTGATTGTTGTCCAGTTTGATTTTCGACCAGAAACATGGAAAGAATTAAGTTTGTTAACTGAGGTACCACTGTAGTTTCTATCTTCTGAATGTCCATAGTGTCTGTTGGTGATTTCACTTTTTTCATTTATATTTGCATTGATTTAAGTCCTTCTTCCCTTTTTCTTGGTAAGTCTAGGAAGGGGCTTATCTGTTTTATTTATTCTTTTTTGAAGAAGTAGCTCCTCAAGTCATTGATTTTCTTTTTTACTATTTTTTTAGTCTCAATTTCATTTATTTTCACTCTTTAAAACACCCCTCCTTAATTTTCGTTTGGGGCAAGTTTGTTCTTATTTCTGTCTATTTGAGTTCACTCTGTTTTTCTAATGTCAGCCCTGATTTTAATGAATTTTTCTCTTGTAACTGCTTTTATAATCTTCCAGAAGTTTTGAGTTGTGTCGTCACTGTCACTAACTTCCAGAATTTTCTTTAATTTCCTCTTTGATTTCTTCTATGACCCACTGGTTTTTTAGGAGTATATTGTTAATTTTCTGGGAAAGTTCTATTTTCATTGCACGGTGGTCTGACAGTATAGTACGTACAGGGCAATTTATATTATTTTGTCTTTACTTAAGCTTTGTGGACTAGTATGTGATCTATTTTGGCAAAAGTACCATGTGCTGCTGGAAAGAATGTATACTGTGTTGTAGAGGGGTGGAATACTCTATATGTATCCATTAAGTCCATATGTACAAGGGTGTGGTTCAGCTCTAAAAGTTTGTCATTGTTTTTTTTTGTTTGTTTGGTTGTTCTATATCTTCATGAAAGTGAATGTTAAAATCCCCCGTGATTGTGTTAATGTTTACTTGATCTTTTAATTTCAGCAGTTTTTGGTTTATGAAGATAGGTGCTCCAGTATTTAGTCCATATATGTTTATCAGCACTATCTCTTCCTGTTGAATTATTCCCTAACAAGTATGTAGTGAAGGAACTACATACTTTTTTTTTGTCTCTTATAATCAGCTTTAGCTTGAAATATATATTAAAATTACTATCCCTTATATTAGGATTTCTAATATTAGAATTGCCCTGCTTGTTTTCAGGGTCTTGGTGCATGAAATGTTGTTTTCTGTCCTTTTGTTTTTAATCTATAAATGCCTTTTTTTGATTAGATGAGTTTCTTGAATGCAACAGATTGTTGGAGTCTGTCTTTTGATGGAGTCTGCAGGTCTGTCTATTAATTGGAGAGTAGACATTGAGAGAGATTACTGAGATATGTTTGTTATTTACTGTCATTGCCTTCTTTATCTGATGGTATATCCTTTATTTTTCTTTTCATGATTTTTTTGTTGCTGTTTATCCACTAGTTTCTTCTGTGTTTTTAACCTATGTCTGATTCATTGTTTCTGTTGAGAATATTCTTAAGTATTTACTCTAGAGCTGGTTTAGCACTCACGTATCTTCTGAGCAGCTTTTTTTTTTCTTTTTTCATGGAAATACCTTATTGCTCCATGTATTTTGAAGGAAAGCTTTGTTGGATAAGTTAATCTGCATTGGAAGTTATTTGCTCTTAGGGCTTGAAATACTTCACTCCAAACTCTTCTGTCCTTTAGGGTTTGTGGTTAGAAGTCTGCTGTGATTCTAATTGACTGCTTTTAAAATTCTAGGTTTTTTGCTATTTATCTGGTAATGTCTTAAAGATGTGCCTTGGTGAGCTACCTTTTTCATCATAATTGTTTAGAGTCTTTTAAGCATTCCTTACTTGTATTCTAAACTTTTTCTTGTATTTGGGAAATTTCTGTGACTTTTGTAACATTTTAGCGAATCCATCTATGCTATCTTCTACTTTTTCTCACCCTAATTAGCCTTAGATTGACATTCTTGTTGTCATCCAGTAGCTACTGGACAGCCTTCTCTTGTTCTCTTTTTCTTTCTTTTTTTTTTTTTTTTTTTTTTGGCTTCTTTGAGTTCTTTAGTATAACTCAGTATTACATCATCAATATCAGACACTCTATCATCACATTGGTCATTTCTGGGGTGTATGAGTTCTATATAGTTTTTTATTTCCAGTATTTCTGTTTGATGACTTTTCAAGAATTCCATATCCTCACTGAATCTGTCGTTCATATTTGGAACTGTTTTGGTAGCTTGTCCAGTTTTTTACCTGTGTCCCCAGAATTCACCTTGGACACCCCGTCGTAAAATTGCTGCAAACGTTCGTTTTATTTCCCGTTTTGAATGGATCTATTTTCCTCATCCCTTCTAAGAGCTCTCCATAGATTTCTGCTACTGGATACTTGTTTTCCTTCTCCCCTGTGACCCCTTGCTCGGCCTTAGGAGAACTGGGAGGTGGTTTTCTGAGGTCTTCCATTTCTCTGCTTCCCTGTTTTCCTATGTGTATCTCTGTGTGTGTGTGTGTGTGTGTGTATATATATATTTTTTTTAATTATACATGGTGCCCTGTTTTTCCCCTCCTTTCTCAGGAAGATGACTGCAGTTTGGGGACTAGAGAAATGAGGGGAATGTGTGGCTTACACATAGATTTTTAGTAGGATGTTGCCTCCCCATGGATAATTTTCAGCTTTGACTCTCCAGTGCTAGTATTTATCCCTATCATTTACTTTAAGTGATTTCAACTCGGTCTCTGTGTATTCCCAAAAGAATCACTTGTGGTTATAACAGCAACTATAGATTCAGTGCCGTCACACTTGCACGTGGTAACCCTTGCATTACGCTCACCCCGTGTCCATTCTCTGTGCGTACTGTGAGTTCACTGTCTGTGCCGGTTCTGCAGTGAGGTAGGTGAGATGGCTGACGATACTGTCCTCTGTGCATGACCACCAGCTGCGTGTGCTCAGCGCTAGTCTGCACTGTTCCTCACTTCAAGTGATGGGTGGTTGGATGAGGGGTGTAGACACTGAAGGGAGGTTTGGAAGGGAAGATGAAGATCACTGAAGAAAAGGTTGATATGGTGTTTGACTTTATGGGAATGCTTTCAGTGGAGTCGAAGGGTTAGGGGTGAGAGTTTTCAGAGGGTATTTTGTAGGTTCCGGGGGTGAGATATTGTGAGAAAGGGGGTTTGCTTTGTGATCTAGGAAAGCTATGTCGTTGTCAGAACTTGCTGATAGGGAGAAAAATAAACGAGGAAATACAGGAGAGCCAGAGGCCTAGGGCAGGAGGGTCAAGGAATAACGCTTGAGAAGACGGGGCAGCTGCGAAGAAGCTGAGTGTGGGGACGTAGAAACCTGGGAGGAGGGTTCGTGTGTTAGGGAGACAATTTGAGAATCGACTAACAACGCTGTCTCGGGGTTTTGCGGTGAAGAAACTAGATACAGGGAGCTGAGATGAGCACGGGGGCTCAGACAGCGCATTAGACAGAGCCCATGAGAGAGCAGTGATGCAAAAGTGGCAGCCAGAGAGACACACGAAGCCGCCAAAGAGCATTGCGTTAACCCGCATTTATGCACAAATCAGCAAACTACAACTTAGACCTAGGAGTAGTCCAATGAGAATATAAATACACCAACAAGACATTGCATATGTCACCCCCAAGTAGCCTCTTTGCCACAGTCTGAGTCCTCATACCTCAGTAACAGTCCCATCGCTCCAGGGAAATACTGAAGTCAACCCAGACTCAGCACTTCTCTCTGAAGGTTGCAGGCGCCCTTGCAGTCTGATCCGGCTCAGTTCGTGGGCTAGGCACTCTTGCTGTCCCGCTCCGAGTGTGCTGTTGGATTTGGCAGACAGGTTCACTGTGATGAAGCTGTCTACGGAGTCAGGGGTATCCGTGGGTAGTCAGATCAGTTACAGCAGTAACAGGCTAATCCATGACAGTGACGTCACTCTGGGCTCGCTGAGAAGTAACATAAGGCCTTGTTTTTGGTCTCCCTTTGGCCCAGAAAAGAGCTCAGTGATTGTGTAAGCATCTCTTAACAACCCAGGTCTTCACCCACAGTTAGTGTGCACTGAATGGGATGGTTGTGTCTCCTCTAGTGGTGAAAAACAGCATTCAACGGTAATTTTTATAGCTGGTGTATCTAAAGCACAGAGGGTTGAGGACTAGATAATGCCAGAGGGATAGAGAAGAGAAAAAAGAAAAAAAATTTTTTTCTGTTTTTTAAAAAGTCTTCTTTGTGCTATGGGAAGGAGGAAATAAAAGGGGGCAAGTGACCCAAAAGACGGTAAGGGCAGGTCACATTTTGAAAGAGGCGTTACGGTTTGTGTCTAGGTGTCCCCCAAAGCCGCACGTGGTCACAGGAGGAGCCTCAGAGGGAGCTGGGTGTAGAGTGTATGATGCTGGGATTAAGGGTGTGTGATTACTAACTTAGTGCAGTGACTGGTTTGGCGCAGTTCTGGGTGTGGTGCTGCCTGCCCTGAGGGTGGGTAGCCAATAGAATAGAAGGGACAGGAGAGGCTGCTGCTGTTGCTGCCGCCTTACCGCTGGCCGCCTTCCCCCTACCCTGCTTTGCCATGGGCTCTTTCTCCTCAGCGATGCCCCTCTGCTCATTTTCCTTGCTGGAAGTGATTCTTTTGGTCTCAATACAATTCTCCAGTTCTCCATGAACAAAACAGTTATTACTTTCCTTTCCCCTGCCGGCCACTGTGGGTAGCACTGCTGGGTCTCTCACCCAGTGGGGTCTGTTTCTTCTGTATCACTTAACCCCATTATCTTCTCCTGTGACTGTTCCCTCGTGGCTCCCAGGTAACCTCCAGACTCTAGACATCTTGCCCTGGAGGAGCTGAGTGACTTGCTCTTCTTCCATTTTGGGACCCCCCTAAGTCAGGATTTTGGACTGACTTACTCAGTGCTATTTGATTGCAGTCCAGATAACTATATTATGTTTTAGTGCAACTTTTAATTATTCTAATCACAATTATGACCTATACTCTGCTGTATTTAATGTCTCCAAGCTTTAAGTTTTGTTTTGCATTTTTAACATAGATTGTTATGAAGAAATAACTTTATAAAACATCTAGCACAGTGTCTACAACATAGAAGTTTGTGCTTTGGAGAAGAAACAAAATGAAAAGAACTCTACTACCTTTAAGTAGAGATCTAAAATACCGCAGCAATCCCAGTATGCTTATACAGTAAAAGAAAAACTCCAGATTAAATACAATCTGAGCTGGAAGTTTCCTTTTGAGCTTTCTACAAGTTAAAATGTTTGTGACACATGTATCTTTTAATCCCTTGTCCTTTGATTTCAGCGGGAAAGGAAGGACGAGAAATCCTGGGGCCTGAAGCTCAGGCAGATGAAGCAGGATGTGCAGGTACTCTCACCACTTTCTCTTGCATTACAGTCTTTCAAGGAAGTCTTTTATGGCCCTGGGTTTTACATTTGTATGTCCTGAATTTAGTCTTGTTTCCTCCTCTTTTATCTTGCCTTTCTTAAGTGTTTAAGTATTAGGGCATATGGGGCGCTGGACTAAAAGAAGTTAGTAGTCTGTAAGTGTAGTATAAATTTACAGTTATTTAATACAGCAGTTTCCATCCTATAAGAATAACAAGCATGACCTACTGATAATCCAAAACAATAATTGTTTGAATGATGATTTGAATTTATATCACAAATTTTACCAAAATTATGGAAACACATCTAATGCTCTTTTGTGTTTCAATATTAGTTATCAGGGTCTGCTTTGAATTGCCCATGAGACAGAAACCAGAAAAGAGAAATGTAAGCAAATCTGATGGATTATCTATAAACCAGATGAGAATCCTGAATATTGATGAGTTGAGTGGGTATGTCGCCGCATACAAAACATCAAATTTTTTCTTGCGATTTCTGTGATTGAAAAGGACAAAATGAAGTTGAATTATAGTAAACGAGAAAATTTGCTTCTAGGTGACTAAAAGTCCATACTCTCTGAGACTTAAGGCTATTCCTCTATAATGGATTCAGATCAGATTTAAGAAGCAAAAGAGTAAGCGGAAATCTTAAATCAGGTCTCCTGTACGATAGTACAAGAAATGTTTTGCTGTGTCCCTAACTCAGGTAGAACTGTTAAAAATGTAAACTTGAAAAATGAATTACAAATTATTAAAACATTTCCTCAGAATACTGTACTTGAAAATAATGTAGTGATATTTTAGACATAAATTATATTTAGACATAAATGAGAAATTTCTATAAAATAGTTTTAATTATATTTTCTTTGTTCTTATCTTCCATGATATAACATTTATAGTTGTTTTTTTTTTTTTTACTTCACAGTACATGTTAGCAGTGTTTCATAGAGCAGTTTAAATCATCTTTCACTACAGAATATGAGTGTGGTTTAGGGTTAATGGGTGTCAGAAACAGTTTTCCATCCGTAGTATAAATATTAGCACTCTCATACTTGTCAGTCATTTGCACAGCACAGAGAATGAATCTTTTGTGTTGAATAAAGGTAAACTCCAAATTAATTAATTAATTAATTGTGGAGTGTCTGATCACTTATGGTGCTATAGCCTAAGATTTTATATTCTTCCCTTAACTGGTTTGTGTATAACTTGCATGAATAATGTATTCAGATTTGCTTGTTATCAAATATAACCTAAAGAGTATATAAAATATTTAAACTGGATACTTCTTATTAAACCAGCAAATTAACAAAAGAATGCTGTTTTTACTCTTATGTAATGTTAAACTTTGATGACTTATAAATGCTATTTTACCAGAATTGCAGAAGACCATTTGTCTTTCTAGGCAAAAAATTATCAAATATGACATTCATAGTTCTAAGTTCATAATATTTGATCTCACAATTTGCGCTGTGTTATAAAAATAAATTAAATACTTCAGTTTGAAATGCTAACACATACATTCCCTCAAAAACTCACATCTGGAAGGCAGAGTAGCCTTTTATTACTAAAGTTGCTGCTGAAATGTAAGCTCCCCACCCCCGCACATTATTCTGGGAGCAGGCACATATTTAATAAAGCTCCAGTGACTGTTGGAAAATTAAACTTTTGAGGCTTTTGAGCTATTAAACTATAAAATTAGGTTTTGCCTTTGCTTTTGTCATTGCTTTGACTTCTGTGGAATAACATACTGACGAAAACATTGTACAGAGGTCACTATCGTTAATTCAGAACTTTGTCAGATCTTTTCTGTAGCTGACTTCCTTTTGCTCTTCATGAAGTGAAGAGAGCTGTAGGCCGAGCTTAGTATTCAGAGAGTGAAGCACTCACCCCACTTTGTTCCTTCTGAGCCCCTTTTTTGTTTCTACAGTTAGCAGTTCCACACAGCTTCAGACGAGGCTGCAGATTAGAGGACGCATGATGGAAATAGATTTCCAGGCCCGCACTTGCATACGTACAGATGGATAAATTAAACATGCTGGCCTTCATCCGAGATGCCGCTTTCTGACTTGTGCTGTGTAGTCCTGTAGTTCTACACTTTGACCAGGATGCTAGCGCTGTATTCTGTACTTGGACAGTCAGCTCTGACCTCATCCTATCTAAAAGAAAACTAAACCACCATTATGTATTTCTATGTATTTGCCCATCTTTCTAGTACTTAAATATATAATTTTATTAGTCTTAAAGCCAGGAAATTTCTTTGTGATTGAGCTTTTCATGATGCCCACTTTGCAACACTTTAAATTTGGGGGTATAGTATAGAACTTGTGGTTTCCTCTTGTAATCGGGTGTGGCTAATGTGGGTTCATGGGGTCGGGGTAGTTCAATAGAAAGAACCAGGATTTGACCCTGGATGCCCAATACCAAATTGTCTGTTCCAATATTACAATATTACTGTGCTTTCCTATAATCTTGGAAAAGCCGTCTAACTTTTCCATCCATAATTTTTTATTGAGAAAAATGTTAATTGTGAAATTATGGTGATCGCCTTGCAGGACAGCTTTAAAGACAGTAGCTAACAATCAGGTAGCACTTACTACATCATGGCAACCTAAGAGTCACTGTAATGTCATCCGTGTTTTATACCACACAAGCTGACCGTGTACTGCCTTGCAGATTTCTTAATGAACACATAAAATTTTTCATTTTATATTAAGGAGTAACAGTTTCTAGCATTATGAGAAACATTGCCAGTTTTAACGTCACTCTTATCTGTGAAATCCACAGCAGTTTAATGCCTCCTATCATTCACTTTTTAAAAGAATGAATACAGTCTTAGGGTCAGAGATGTGATAGGATAGTGTTTAGTCCTGAACTTATATTTGCCATTTATATACCTTATAGAATTTTACACTAACATAATATGTATTTTCTGCATGAAGGTATTTTTGATCAACTGTCATTTCATTATAAGATATATAAAGTGAAATCAAAATTTCTCCCTAATTTCCAGGGATCACAAGAATCTTAAGGGTTGAAGTATGGATTGATTTATCCCTTAATTATTAGTAGTTCATAGTTGATCACATTAATTATACATATTAGTAAATATTTGTTAAAGTAAATGTTATTAAAGTAAGATTAAAGGAGCTAAAGTATTTTTCAATTACTTCATGTGTAATACCTTAATATTAGCTTACTTCAAAAAGGAAAAGTATTTGTATTTTTGTTTAGCACTACAATAAATATATTCTTAAATTTTGAAATAAAAATTTTTTGTTAAAACTGAGTTACTTGATTTTTTTGCACATGTTCAGAATTATATACCAATAGTTAGGCTTATTCACCAAGAAAAATACTTTAATGTCCTATGGCTAACAGTTTAGTTACATACTCTTTCAGTTTTATTGAAAACAAAATTCAAAGCTGCCTAATTTGCAAGTCGATTTGTTGCCCTGTCATTAGAATCACTGGTCATTCTCTGGAAAGCCTTGAGGAGCGTCTCCCCGCTGGAGGACGGGTTGTATCTGTTTGGGATCTTTTGTTCCTTCTCAATTGGAGGCACCTTTGTGGTTGGGGAAATTGAAATATGGCTAATTTCAGTATTTTTACCAATACTTTTTTATTGAAAATCCCTCTGTTTTCCTACATGTACTATCTTTTGATCAGTACCTTACTTCACCCAATTTCTGAAAAATTTCAGCCTAGTAACCTAACCAGCAAAGGCAGTTATCACTGCTGCACTAGTCACATCAGACTATCTGTACGAAAAAAAAGTGTGTCCTTATTTTTTCAATCAAATAAAGCTGTCAGTGTACATTTTAAGGAATTATAAGTTCTTCAGTAAGGAAATGTATGAGTAATATCTAAATTATAAATAATTAAAATATAAATATCTTATAAAAGCAAATTACTCAGTAGGGAAGCTAAAATGCTATAAATGTAATTTTTATAGTTGTAAAAATCGTTGTCTCCGTGTGAGTATATTTGGAACCAGGCACTACACAGTTAACCTTATACATAAGCTACTGAAGAAGCAGCGTATCATGTGTGGAATAAAGGCTCTGCGTCTCTGGAAATGTGTGGTATTTTAAAACTCATTCTGTCAGCCTAACATATATCTATGAAAGCTGCCCATACACATGTATGTATGTGTATGTATATATATTTTCATATATATGCTATGTGAGTATAGAAAATATTAGCATTTCATAAGATATGAAATTGCTGAAAACCATTTTATAACAATTTGATTAAAATAGTTTTATCAAATATAGTATATGGAATCTGTAAGAAATCACATAAAATATAAGTTTTATTCATATGTTTTATCCAGTTTAATTTGAAAGACTGAATTTGCAGTGAAGACACTCAGTGTCATTGACATGTACTGTGTTAGCTACTCAGTAATGCTTATTTTTCCAGCTAATGCCAGGTCCTAGGAATGGTGTTTGAGTACATTCTTCTTTACTTTCATCAGTCTCCTGAAGAGCAGTGAGCTGTTTAATAATAGGAGTCATTAAAGGAAATTTCCCTCACTTCTTCTGCCCATGTTATTATATAGTTGATTTCAGCTTGCCAGTTAGGAATAAACTACCCCATTTCAATTGCCATCTCATAGAAGTACCTGTAAATAGGAAAGAGTGGAAGTCCTATAGCGAATAGTCAATAAGGAAGGCTTTTCCCAATCAGCATTTTAAACTTTTCTCCAGCCACAATCTGGCAACGTACCAAATTAGTATAATGGATGAAAGGAGGGATACTCCTTTCTCTTTTTTTCCCTAAGAAAATGAGAGCAAAGAATACTATATAAAAGGGAGAGTAGAGAGAACCTTCAGGCCACCGAAAGTATACATGAAAGTTGAAAATCTGGGAATTAATTCCTTAGAGCCAACATACTTCTGGATTTAGTAACCCCACTTTAATTTCATGTCTACTGGCATGAGTCAAATAATACATTTTCCAGCATGTGACAGTTTAGAGGCCATACTACAAAGGTAAAAACTTTGTCACTGATCATCAGATTTTAAACAGCAACCATCTGAGGAGCTCAGTTACACTACTGTGTAGGAGATGCAGCAAGATTGTTTTAGGACCTGTCAGACAGAAGCTGCCCACGCATCACCTTGTAATTTAACCCAGTGTCAGTCCACCAGGAAGTGCCATTTTACTGATTTAGAGCTGACAATTCAGTCTCAAGCTGTGAAGAAATCAGCCACGAGGCATTTGGGAGTTGTGTTCACCTGTTACAGTGGACACAGATTGTAGCTCACTATCCAGGAGCCAGTGCGGAGATGAGGAACCGCAGTGTGGCGGCAGGGCTTTAGGGGCCTGCCCGCACTCTGGGCAACCCTCCACACAAAAGACATTGTGTTGTCTAAACCCTTTCTAACTCCAGAGAAAAACGTATGTGCCTTCATCTTGTGGTTAAACACCTATCGAGGCAGAAATAAGAGAAAGAGTAGCCTTGTTTGTATAGGAAGTCTAAACGATATGAAAACAACTTTTATTTATGTGATTTGTTACCTTTTTATTAGAAGTGTAACTACAGATCGTTTAAAGTTATTTTCTGAGAAATATAACTGAACTGAAGGACTGGTTTATATGGAAATGGTCCAAATTTAAATTATGATATGTTGACTGTTAAGATGATATTTGAGGACCATTTGCTTTATCATTAAGTGAGGAATAAAGATTTCAGTCAACCATATTACTGTATATTTTCTTTATTAATCAAATGGAATAGAAGTATGACCATAAGATTTAAAGTGATCATTTGGGAATTTCCAACATTTATAAGATTTTAAATATGTAAAGCAAAAGGGTCTTGGCATGATGACACATGCGTGTGCTGTAGTTCCCAGCACTCCTCACAGAGGAGGATCCTGCTGAGGCAGGATCACAAGTTCAAGCCCATGCTCGGCAGTTTCGCAGCTTAGTGGGCCCTGTCTCAAAATAAAAACGGAGAATATAAGAGAAAATGATTAGGGATGCAGCTCAGTGCCAAGGCCCCAGGAGCAACCCCAGTACCACCCTCCCTCCCCTCAAGGCAAAGCACTTCTCAATAAATGGAAAAAAGTGAGTAACCTTCATTTTTACCCTTCGGTAAATATTGTCTATAATTTCAAGAATGCTTCTGTGCTCTCAAGATAAATGATTTCTTATTTAGAGAAATGTTGCAAAACTTTAGTAAAGTTGCTTTGTATAAAGAATTCATTTCTTTCAGTAAAAGATGATGACTGCGACTCAGACGCAGAAAAGGAGCAGAGCCACGACCCTGACGTGGAAGAGCTCCTGCAGCAGCAGGACACCGCTGTCATCTACCCGGAGGCGCCTGAGGAGGACCAGGGCCGGGGCACACCCGAAGCCAGCGGGCACGAGGAGAACGGTAACTGGGCCACGGAGGCTGTCTCTTTCTCCCGCCCCTGCTCTCTCTCTCTTCCCCGCCCTCTCCCCCTCCTCCCTCCTTTCCCTTCTTCACTATGCCTTTGGCAAGCGAAATGTGGACGCATAGCTAAATTGTACTAGTAAGCTTCATTATAAAAGCATGGTTGTCTGTTTCAAAACATACAGATTTGGAAATAATAGTTTTTATGTATCTAATTTAGTCTACTCTGATGGTGAACACTCAGTGTATAAGTACAATAAAAACGTG
The DNA here is from genome assembly GCA_004027595.1 of Dinomys branickii. Classification (NCBI taxonomy): domain Eukaryota; kingdom Metazoa; phylum Chordata; class Mammalia; order Rodentia; family Dinomyidae; genus Dinomys; species Dinomys branickii. The sequence goes on along the minus strand of PVLD010005880.1, from coordinate 75,335 downwards.
TTGAGATTCATCAGAAAAGAACATTATTCTTCCTCTCCAAGTATAATAAACAGTTGAAAATAGCATGTTCCAATAAGAAATTTTATGCAGGATCTAAACCAGGACTAGTAAAATACTTAAAATGTTTTAAGATTTGTGAATTACAAATACCCTGTTATGTTTTATGTCTGGATGTCCATACGAAGCCTCCTCCCCTTGTGCACTTGCTGCTTTTGCTGTTTTCTGCTGCCATGGACTGTTGCCTTCTGCCGTGTGCCACTCTGCCTTGGAGTCAGCTGATTAAGCTAATAAACCTTTCCTTCTTTATTTCTGGGCATCAGGTGTTTTGTCTTAACAACAAGAGAAACGTAACCAAGACTACCCAAAATCTGGCTTTATTTTTTCACAGTTCCCTGGTGTATGTATAGACCTAGCTTAATGTTCAAATAATGAACTGAAATTTTTGGAGAAACTGAGGGATCCTATATGAAACACAAAATAGACTCCATGACAAAGTCAACTTTTTCTTTTTTGTTATGAATACTTATTAATTATACAGAATAATGGGTTTTTATTTTGTCAAGTTCATACATGTAAATAACATACCTTGATCACTAAATCAGGAACCAACTACAAAAAAGAGAAACAAATTTCATTCTAGAATGGGTAGGATTTTCCAAAGCCCAATTTATCACAAAGGCAATGGGAACAAGACACTGTAGAATCATTTCCTCTAATATACCAAACAGTCACTTCTTTTTTTTGGTAGTACTGGGGATCCAACTCAGGTCCTTGCGCTTGCCAGGCAGGCACTTATTCCACTGAGCTATATTCCCAGCCCCAACAGTCACATTTTTAAAGCATGTAGATTATTGCCACATAGGTCACTGCACATCAGCTAAGTCATTATTAGCGTTCAATCAGTTTGCATGTTTGAAAAGTTTATTGTTATTGTCACTGTAATGCTGTAAACCCCTAACATACCTTGCTTTCATTTTTTGGTGGTTGCTTCTCTTAAAAAAAATACACCACTATTTCATTGGAAGAAGCAGTAGATTATAGTAAAACTGAGGAAGAAATAGAAGATTATATATATCATATATTATATATATTATATTATTATATTATATTTTATATTATATTATATATTATATAATAATATGATAACAACTTCTAAAAAAACTTTCATGAAAGAAAGGAATGAAATCTAAAGCTACATCTAATAAAGTCTTACAAAATCAGTCCTTATAAATCAACTCAGTAAAATTTCATAAAAAATTAACAGAAAAACTAGGGAGCTAACTATTCTGACTTACTACAATATTTGAATTACAGAATATATTGCTAATTTAGGTATTTACACTTTCAGGTTTATAGTGTAATTTTATTAAAGACTAATAATGTATTCCAATGTAGCTATTGTCACTGCAACTCTATATTTAAAAAGTCATTATCTTTAGAAGCTCTTGATTTTTTAACTTACAGTCGGTTCAACATGTGTTCTTGCATGTCTCCTCATAAATTATATATAGGCAAACTGACTCCAGCAGGTTGAATAATAAGAAATTCTGAATCAGTGGGAAACAAATATAAAGGACTTTGCAGAAGTTTTATATTATGAAGTATTAACAGTCAGAAATATTATATATCAAAAGAAATCTAGAATATAAAAATTAAATGACTTTGTTATGAAAAACAAGAATATTTATAGTGATGGATACTTACAAAAATTATAGTTCAAAAATGGTGAGATACAGGTTTTTTAGTAGCCTTGAATTACTACCTAAGTTTCTTGTACTCATCTAAAAAAAAAAAAATTTCCCTGCATGGCAAACCTTAATTATTAAAAAATGAATTTTAATACATTCTTAACATTTTTCAAAAAAAGCTTTTAGTTGCCTTTTTTTTTTTTTGTGGTACTGGGGATCGAACTCAGGACCCTGTGCTTGCTAGGCAAGCGCTTATTCCACTGAGCTATAGACCCAGCCCCTTAAGAAGTGACTCAATTTATTTATTTATTTATTTATTTTATTTATTTTTTTGGCAGTGCCGGGGATCGAACTCAGGACCCTGCGCTTGCTAGGCAAGCACTTATTCCACTGAGCTATATCCCCAGCCCCCCTTAGTTGCCTTTTAAACCTTCTCATTCTGTTTATTATTCCAAATATTCAGTTTAATTTTTTATTGTTTTATGCCAGTGATCTAAAAACATGCCTTCATTTCTTACATGAATTTTCACATGAAAATGTAGTAGATACTGATTGATGAAAATATTAACTTGCCCGCCTGGCAAGTGCCAAAGTCCTGAGCTTGATTCCCAGTACCAAAAAGGAAAATAAGAACTTGCTATTAAAATATCATGGGCAGCCTGTCATTTTACCAAGTGATTAATGTTTTGTTACTACATGGATTAATCATGAAGACAAAGAAGAAATCAGAACCAAATGAGAGCAGACAGCTCTGACACCAGTGGAGGAGCATTTTGATTAAAGGAATCTTGTGACATTGAGGTGCCACTAACAAAACCACCACCATGGTGGACTCTGGCATTTGCCATTGTAACGAGCTAAATCAGTAAGATGGATTATGCATTCTGGCAGGGAAGAAGTCCAGTGTTGCCTTCCCATTGGCCTATAGAAATACGAAATTCATACTGGACAAAACTTGGTATGATTTCCTCCCCAAACAAGATGGTCTGTCGAAACCCCTGTAGTTCAGTTTGCCTTGCTAGCTGGTAACAAAAGATACTGTCATAAATTTTGGAGCTTTGGGTGTTTGATTTATTTGTGGCATGTTTTGATATGTGTGAGTAGCTATTTAGAGCTCAGGCATTCATTCTATGATTTGAAGACTGGTGATGGAGCAAGACGTTTAATTTATATGGGCTTGGCCTCCAAGAAAGGAATATTGGATATGTGTATAGAGCACTTGGAGACACCTTTGTTTTCTGAAAGTTACGCATATACAGAAAGAGATTATGTAGAAAGTTTGTCACTGTTTTGATAGGGCAAAGGGCAGGAAGCATCATGTCCAGGAGGCCTTTGTGGGCCAAGCTAGATCTGGGGCATGGTCTCTCTCTCTCTCCCTCCCTCTCTGTCTGTCTCTCTCTCTCTGTCTCTCTCTTTGTCTGTCTGTCTGTCTCTCTGTCTCTGTCTCTCTGTGTCTCTCTGTCTCTTGTCTGTCTCTCTCTCCCCCCTTTCCCTCTCTCTCCCCCTCCCTTTCCCTCTGTTCCTCCCTCTCTCTCCCCCTCCCTCCCTCTCTCTTTCTCCCCACCTCTCTCCCCCGCCATGTCCCTCTCTCTCTCACACACACACACACACACACACACACACACACACACACACACACACACACACACTTTTTGGCCACATCTAATGGGAGAAATTCAGAAAGTCTGCGTACTGCCCACTACCTTTTCAAATTCATAACAAACAATTAAATAATAAATGATGATACAGTCTTACCAGGAGGAAGATTCTGTTATATAGTTCCTCCTCTAATATGTATACATTTGCAAATATAACCTACATCCTAACTTTATTTTTGTCTCCTTGTCCTATTAACCACATTTAGAAGGGGAGAACTGTGGAAGGTCATCCTGTGTGAATCCAACTTCATCATTTCCTGACTGTGACTTGAGATGATTTAAGCCTCCTGTTTTCTCCTTGTAAAATGGAAATATCATTACATTGTTTTGAGGATTAAATATAAAGTGAATAGCATAATATCTGGCACCTAGCATAGGGACTCAGTGATAACTTTGGTAATATTTTCTGAATGTGTTGAGTTTATAATATATAATCTCTTTTACAGGAACACCAGATGCATTTTCTCAATTGCTCACCTGCCCGTATTGTGATAGAGGCTATAAACGCTTTACCTCTTTGAAAGAACACATTAAATATCGCCATGAAAAAAATGAAGATAACTTTAGTTGCTCCCTGTGCAGTTACACCTTCGCATACAGAACCCAACTTGAACGTCACATGACATCACATAAGTCAGGAAGAGATCAAGTAAGTGAAATGACCAGGAATTCACTGCCTCCACATTTTGGAAATTTAACTCTTAAAGGCAAGGATTTTAGTATACTTAAGGGTTAAAAGGCTATGGTAGACACTGTCTTGTCTATAGTCTTATAAAAATGAAAAATGAGGTGGATGTGGTGGCGCACACTTATAATCCTAGCACTCAGGCATCTGAAGCAGGAGGCTAGTTCAAGACCAGCCTGGGCTACACAGTGAGCCCATATCCAGCCTGACCTGCATAGTGAGACCCTGTCTCAAAAAAAGACAAAAAAATTTAAAGAGATTAGTTACACTTTTTCTTTTTCAGGTAATGTACTTTCCATTTTGATTTATTTTGCTTATCCCATAATAGATATTATTCCAAATTTAGAGGATTTCAAATTGCATTCTAGTGAAATGTTCACCACAACAAAATAAATACCAGTTACATAAATCACAAGTCTTAGTAATAACCAAATTGAGAAAGTAATTTTTTAAACAGTTTTGTTTGACCCAGTGACTGCTTTATTTAGGCTTAGTATAAGCTGCTGTACTTCCCTTTTGTTGTTGTAAAGGAAGCTGCCTCCTTTAAGGGTCTAAAATGTGGCAGCAGTTTTCAAATGGTGTCGCCTGTGCCCCGTCTCCTAGAAGTATATATGAAGAGTATTTTTTAGCTATAAGTTACATTTAAACTCTTGACTTTACATTGAGTTAAAGAAGTTTAGCAATTGTCCTTTTTTATAAATTCCTGATAACTACCAGCTAGCAACAAATTAATGCTGATTTAACTCTGTCAGACAAATACTAGGTCACACGGGGCGTGTGTTGGGGCTGGGGCATGTGTCCAGTTTCTTGTGTCAGAGGGTTATGAATGCCTACACACTGACTTGTGGGAATGCTGCCCTGTGTAAGTACCTAATATGTCACATATCCTACAGAGAACCAGTTAGACCCTTGTTAAGGAGGTTGCCTAAACCAGACAAAACAGTAGAACAGAAAAAGAATGTTTCCTCAGGACTCTGGCAGTAACACTCATACAAGAGCAGGACGGTGGGGAGGAGAGCGGCAGTCAGGAAGAGCAGGACCAAGATTCCAGCCACAACCCAGTAGGTAAGTCCCTAAAGGAGCCCTTGGCGAGGAGAGACCCAGAGGAGGGAGCCAACACAGAAGGGACCGCTGCAGCAGAGGCCACCTCCTTTCCAGGCGCATTGCCCTGCTTGTGTGTCCTACAGGACCACAGTGCAGCGAACGGCTGCTGCTCACAGGGCCTTGGCAGGCAGACCTTCCTGACGCTGTCACCATGTCCTCACTGCACGAGAGCCTGTCAAAGGAAAGGACGTGCAATGAGAGCGGAACGTGCCACTAAAAGAACTGAGATCTCTGACAATGACCACAGCCGCTCACTGTGATGATTTTTTTTTGGTAGGAAGATAGTAGATTTTTATATACAAGGGTGATCTCAGTCATCCCCCTCTTCAAACATGTTTATCCCATGGTTGTTGACACTTTCTGAAGGGATTCGGGAAGTCCTTTTCGTGGGTGTCTTCATTAGGTGTGATCAAACTTTCAGGGAATGTTTCTGCCACCTACCATCTCACTGAAAGGCAGGCTCATAAAAACATTTTAGTATGTTTTCATGCAACTTATTCACTGGATCTGGCACCATGTGACTTCTGGTTCTTCTGCAAAGTCAAAATGACCATTAAAGGTAAATACGTATTTGAACTAGTTCAGGACATCAAGGCAGCAGGACAGCACAGCTAATGGATGGCACAGAGAAGAGTACTTCCAGAGCTGCTTCAGAATGATGGGGTATAGGGGTCTGATTTTTTTCAATTCTTTATGTGCTCATATAAATCCTTTGTCTGAGGGACACTTAGCTAAAATGTTGCCTGCTCTGTGGGTTTTTACCCTCCATTGGTGATTTCTTTTGAGGTACAAAAGCTTTTTAATAGGATGAGATCCCAATTGTTGATTCTTTGAACTGTTTCCCGTGTAGTTTGGGTTTTGTTTGTGAAATCTTTGCCTAATGGATGTGACTTGAGTCCATACTCATAGGTGAAGTCCATCAATTTCATATGTGTAAACATATTGTCTCCCTAGTGTAAGAAACTGCAGAAGTAGATAAGACCCAGAGGTACGACAGACACTGTGAAATGGGAAGAAAACACTCGAAAGGAAAGGGAAACCGGAACAGGGGAAAGGAGAGAAGCAGGGAGGGGAAAGGAAAAATAGATAAATATATATATGTACACACACACACACAAAAGACAGTTAAGAGAGCTATATTACTAATTACTGTTAGCTCATCGACAGGATAGGTACATGCCCGCACTGCTTGATGGGTTTTTCATGCCTGTGTCTTATGTTATGAGCAACTGTTTTGAAGATAACAACTTGCAGTGTACCAGGCATTGTTGCTCTCCTACAGTCTTGTTTTGAGATTTCATACCATTGTCTTTATTGTTTATTTTTTCTTTTCTTTAAAATAAAAAAAAGAATGATGGGATAAGTGTGCTTGAAGCGAGAGAAACTAATGGCAATATAGTCATTTTTACTGTGATACAATTTTTAATATAAACACTAATTTTTGTCATACTTCATATAAACTGTGAGTCAGGGAAGTCAGGAAGGAGCTGCAATAAATTTGGGGACCAGTAATGTGAGGAAATGTGTGTGAGCAGTCATGGAAACAGTTGGGTGGCAAGTCTGCAGATGGAAGGGTAGAATGTCTATCTTGCTGGCCACAGAAAACCACCATGACTAAAGCCTGAGTGCATGTGAGTCGTATTATTCTTTCAATAAATATTTGAGTTTCTCATATGCGTCAGAGCCTGTTCTAGATGATAAAAGAACAACATGGAAAAGACAAAGTACTGAAAAAGGCAGCACACGTTAGTGGGTGATATAAAACCAAGTAAAAACAAGTAGCGTGAAGAAAAATAAGAGTAGGAAGACAGAGAGTGATGAGAGCTGCCGGTTCCTACAGAGACCTGAAATGCAGCGTCCAACCTGAGCCCGGCACGAAATCAGTATCAGGGAGCATTGCGTGCCAGCAACAGCCCTGAGGCCAGTGCGAGTGAAGCGGGAGACCATGAGACCGGCAGGCTCTGCAGCCATGGAACGGAAGCCCTTGTATAGGCAGGATAAAGACTTTTACCCTAAAGGGCCAGGGGGAAGCCCTTGGAGGACATGGGATTTTGAAGATTTTTTAGGAGAACATTGTTGTGTGGAGACTGTGTCAAGAGAGACAAGAGTGGAAGCAAGGAGACCATTCAGAGTGTCGTACTGTACTCCAGGCAGACGGGACGGTGAAGAATGTCGGTTTCAGTCCTATTCAGATGGCTCCTGATTGGTGTTAGAAAAGAGAAGAATTGCGAAGTTCAGCATCTAAGCAACAAACAAACGAGGGTGCTATTCCAGAAAGACAGGAGACACCAAAGAAAGAGAAGACTTGCTGGAGAGAAACTGAACTAGGCGTTAGTCACATCCATGTTTCGGTTCATAGTTGGCCGTGTGAGTGTGGAGGGAGCGAGGCTGGGAAATGCCCTGCGGAGCTGTCGCCACGCATTTGGTACCTCAAGCCGTGAGTGCTCGGCACAGGATGGGACACGTGATAAATACGAATATTTACGGACAGAAGTCTCTCTCCTTATAAAAACACAGAAAGGGAAGTCCCAGCTGGGGTGCCATGATGCAAGTGTGCTTGTGTTACGCCATTGAATAACAGACAGGATCTTAATGGAATAAGGGTAAACATACCCAGGGATCCTGAAAAATAGGCGCACAGTACCGCGGGGAGGCGGAGAGGAGCCGTACATGCACAGAAGACTGAATCTGAGGGACGGGGCCTGGGTTCCCATGGAGAAGTCCCGAGGGACAGTCGTGGAGGCTGGGGCAGGACTTGGGATATCTACTTGGCAGTAACGGGGACCTTCTAGGTTTCTTGCCAGGCAGGTGCTTATGCCACTGAGCTGTATCCCCTGACCTTCTAGATTTCTAAGCAAGGGTTTCATACCGTGTGATTCAGGAAGTGCTCTCATGACTAATCAAAGTGTGCAGAATACATTTAAAAGATATAAAAATGAGACTTCGATAAACAAGGTGGAAGCTCTTATAAAAATCCACATTTGACTCAAAAAATGGAAATATTTTTTAAAATGATTAAAGTACATTTTGGAAATACCAAGCATATTAAGAGATAAGACGTAGTAGTGGAAAAGTTCAGCCCTTTCTTCTGTTCAGGACCTTCTTCTGTTGAGTAATTGTGCTTTAGACAGATTATTCTTGGACTTGGTTTCTTTACCTGTAAATTGGAGTTTAGCTAAAACAATCTCTAGTTGTAGTAAAGTGTATATTGCTTTTTACCCAATACTGTATTGCTTAATAAAATATGGCTGTAGTATTTTAAATTAAAAAGAATAGATTTTCTACGTCAGAATGCTATCGCCATCTTTAGTGGTGGGGGAATAACTTAACTGTTACAGTTTTAGGGTGCTGCAGTTAGAGGCCTTTAAAAAGAAAACAGTCCTCAAACTCACTGAAAATATTTTTAATATGCAAATGTTCTTTATTCTAAAGTTCTTTTGCTTTACAAATAAAACACCAATTCTTTCTTACAGAGACATGTGACACAGTCTGGGGGTAATCGTAAGTTCAAGTGCACTGAATGTGGAAAAGCTTTCAAATACAAACACCACCTAAAAGAGCACTTAAGAATTCACAGTGGTAAATATGTGTTTTCTTTCTCCATCCTGAATATCATAGCATCTGTGGTAAATTACTACATTATATGACTTATATACATAATCGAAAGCTACTTGTTTTTCTTTTAGAGTAAAGACCAATATGGAGAAATTTTGTTTATAAATTTTATTAGCATCTTAAACTTTGACTAAAGTACATCAAATTGATAAGACAGACCAGATTTCCTAATCAGAGTCTAAGATAGCATGTTTTAACAGGTATAAACTAATCATTTTAGGTTTCTAATGAATGTTAATTTCATTACCTCTTTTGTGTAGAGGTGAACTTTGCAAAAGGACATAAGGAGGTGAGAAATGAAACTCAAAATCACAGAGAGGTGGTGCTGAGTCAGTGGCAAGGGCAGCGACGAGTGGAGAGAGCACAACACTGCTGCGAATCTAGGTGGACAGTTGCTCCCCATCGTCCTCACCTTTCTAGTCTGTATCATTTTCTAAACAGTTAATTGTGAGATGAATATATATGATACATGATGAGAAACATGATAAACAGTGAAGGCTATATTTGTATTTCTTTCAAGATTCTACTTAAACAAAACTTAGAAAAAAAAACTAATAGCTTCCTACATTGCCCTCTGAAATCTGTTCATCTCCTGATCAATTTTGATCTTCTTTCAGGTTTAAATTATTTTAATGAAAAAAGTATTAATGAGAAAAAAAATGGATGTTTGTACATTGTTTATTACTTTGTGAAAATTATTGTATTGACATTTACATTTCACAAACATCTTCCTACCAAAAAGAACACTTTGATGGCTTTGTGAGGGCTGACTGGAAGTATCTGTGATACATGTTGGAATTGTACTTCTTGAGGTTTTGCTTCATTGCTCATTGAGGTTAACCCCCTCTGCTAGATATGCTGCAGTTACCACTTGAAATTGTTCAAACCAAGATTCTTAAAAAACATTGACTGTTCCCACTGAATGGTTAATGTTTCTGAAAAGCAGAGGTTATCTTCTGCAGCCTGCGTTCTATTTCTTAGTTCCTGTGCTATGGAACAATTTTCATCAATAATAAAATACCATAATCACCTACCTTTTGCTAAAAATTATTAAAGTTGTTAATAGAGATATGACTAATTCCAGAGAGTTTTAAAAGTGTTTAAATTAGGGTAAAAGGAAGAAAAATGAAATTTAGGGTAAGATTCATGTTATAATTATACGTAGAGTTTATTAGATTTTTAGATGATACAAACTTTGGGAGAATAGATTATACCAAAAATTACAATACTGGTCTAGAAACAAGAAGTTGAAACTTAATTGCAAAATCCTGCATCGGTATTCAAAAACCATCCTCAATCACATAGTGAGTTTGGGTGATCAAGATCTTAACATGAGCTAACCATACCGCTACTAAACAACAGATGCGAACTTGGGCCAGATCATAGCACACAGTATTCCCATTGTACCCTCCACTGCCCACTAACTATGTGTTCATAACTTATTCTTGAAGTTATCTAATATGAGGCTCGTGTACCTTTAATACAACAGGTAAACTTGATTCAGAATGATGTAAGAAAAATTAAGAGTATTCTTCCAGGTACCAACTCTACATAAAAGTTGGTCTTTGGAGCATCATAAAGAAGAGAGAGCAAAGTATAACTTAGGAAACCCTCAGGAATGTCATTGAAAGAACACAGCAAAGAGTGTGATAGCATTTTCTAAGTCAGATTTTTTAATAGAGGCCAACGATATTTCATCGAAGTGCAATTTTAAAAAAAGCGTTCCCTCAGGGTGGCCACTTGAACACTGCCAAAGTCTACAGTTCTCTGATGCTCCCTCTGGTTTATGCCAAGGAAAGATTTCCAAGCAGGGCTACTGCAAACGACGGCCCAGGAGTGGTGCCAGGCTGCAAACCCTGCGTTACTGGTTCTTGAAGAAAACACAATTGAAACTAAGCATTTAAAAACTATTTGCCAAGACACTGTTGTGACATTTCCCATTATATTTTATAAAATATTAGTTACTAGAGGATTGGAGTTTTAAAATTTTAAAAATGGTTCTGGGTACTTAGAAAAATACTGTTCAGAAGAACTAGTAGTGGCTGAGCAGCATATCATTTACCTTCTGTAATTATTTTTTCTCAGTTGGGCTTTTAAAAGATGTGGAGGATCAGGATTCAAACTTATATTCTCTAACGCTGCCTATATTGTTGCTGTGTTTGGTTAGTCAGGACATTTTCATAGTGAGCCCTGTGCAGAATCTAGTGTGTTACCTGTCATTTGAACTCCTCTTGTAGGAGTTAAACTGTGAGAAAGAGGCCACCACACCTCCTCTCAGAGGTGAGAAAAGGACCTGCATGTAGGTGAGGGGCCTCCTCAGAAAATAATTTTTCGTCACATAGCTTTAGTAATTTTAGCCTGGAAAATATTTATATCTGATACAACCAAACCACCCACATCAGCCATTTAAAAAATTCTCATTCATGTTATTTCTAACTTTGAGTAGTAAAGCTTACTGATACAACCTCTGGATGAAATTAGTTGCAAACCTTAAACTGAGTAAGTTATATGATGGAGTTAAGCTATAAACCAGTTATGAAATTATAAACTAAGAGTTTTCTAACATAACAACTTTGGTTTTTGAATAATTATTCTGTAAACTTTACCTGCAATGATAAAATGTCAAGGTAATTCCAAATAATCAGAATAATAATAGTTAGAATATATTAAATATTTAACTATAGGCACTTACACAGTAGTTGTTTATATAGACTAACTTCTGTAGTCCTCAAATAATCCTATGAGTAGTTTATATTATTTCCCTATTGTGGAGAAAATGGAGGCTTAAGAGTTTAATTAATTTACCCAAGTTCACTCAGCTAGTACACGGCAGAACTGGGCCTCCAGTGGTAGCATCCTAATTCCTGCCTTACCCATTACTCTTGACTTCTGTTTGTAAAGATAAAACAGTCTGCATTATGAATGTTTGTCTTCCTGCCATCTTAGGGAAAATACTCATGTTACCTCCTCTAAGATGTTATTAAGTAGCTAAAATATTAAAAGAGATAAGCTGGGACATATCTCTTGTTTTATCCCCTTTGGGCACTTTTATCTAATGACATTTTGAGTATCGAGCCCTATTCAGGCATTCCATTGGAAATAGTCCGGAGGTGGGTTACAAGCAGGTAAGGTAGCGAAAACCATGTCCTGGGAGGAGGGCTTGAATGCTCTTTTAAATATCACTAACATTTGTTTAGAGCATACTGTGAGTTTGCTATCTATGAGCTGTATGAGTTTGCTCATATAACTCCTTAGAAAAATCCCTTGCAAATGTCTTCATTTGCCCACCACAGCACTGAGGTTTGCAAAGTTTAAGAAAATAGTATATGAAAGAGCCAGAAGTAGAATCCACATCCATGATCCGTGCAGACCCAGGCTAGACACTCTTCTGTAGAGCTACCCTACAGGCAGTTAACCTCCATCACTAAGGAGTTTAAGCAAAGGCTGATGGTCAAACATAATATAAAATGAATCATCTATTGGAAAAGAGGCTTACTAGAGGGCTTCATAGGTCCCTTTCTAGTATCTCATGCTTCAAATAACTGTATTTCTGAGGAAATCACTTTTTTAAACTTTGCAGTGCAGAACTTACATTATTAATAGCACTTACATTCATTCTCTTGCTGCTTTCATTTTAATTCTTAAAGAGAAAGAACTTTTTGGTAATACTGAGCAGGCAAATCAGTATCACATTTTGGATTCTACATTTAGCCATCATGCCTCTAAAAAGGTTGAGTGAGCTTGTTTTAGCCTGTGTTGTGACAGGGACGAGGGATAAATGGCAAGCAAGATCCAGGAGTCCTCATCTTATTGGAGGCAATAGTCAGTAACCAATAAACTGTAAAAGTAATGAACTGTAACTATAAATTTTAACTAAAACAAGAAAATAGACTTCTACCAAAATATTTAATTTAGCTCAGTGCTTCTCAAAATTGCCAAAGTATCTCTGATGGTCAAGGAGAATAAATGCCCTGTGCCCCTGGAAAGCCTTCACAAACAGGACGTTTCTTTGACATGTTTTTCCTGCCAGTTCACACAAACACTGTATGTTATCCACCATAACCCCGTCACTGAGGCTGAAATTCCAAGGTGCTTTGCATATCTCCTGTCCCGTAGATATCTAGAGGTAGGACACACATTCCAGCCTAATGAGTCAGTGGTTGGAGCAGTACCCTATATTAAAGTTTTCCTCCACTCAGTTTTTCTCCCCCCAGTGGAACCGTACTGGTATGGGCAGAGCATTTTTACCCATCAAGGGTAGATATTCATACTTGTAAGATCACGGAGGATTGTAGCTCCTTTTCTTTCCTATAATATTACTTTCTTCTGCAGGTGGTTGAGTAGAGTAAAATACTGGAAATTCTATAGGTTGGTGTAATAGGATAAGGAATAATTATTCAAAAATAAGATTAAATTTTGGTATTTGAGAATTACTTGAAGTTACAAAGGTTGGGAGAACTATTATGCTGAGAAGATTGGTTAGGGCATGTAGTTCAGACTAAGATTTTACTACTGTTCATAATATTTATGTTATTGCTGAGTTTTAAGATGATTCTAAATAAAATTGTATCATAGGCATATGTAGTAACCTGGCTTTTTAAAACTTGGTATTGCTTATTTTCAGTAAAATATACATACAAAAAATTTATACATAATGATTAAGTGAGTATATTTTTTTGTTGTTGTTTAGGAGAGAAGCCATATGAATGCCCAAACTGCAAGAAACGATTTTCTCACTCTGGTTCCTATAGCTCACACATAAGCAGTAAAAAGTGTATCAGCTTGCTGCCTGTGAATGGGAGGCCAAGAACAGGACTGAAGACATCACAGTGCTCCTCGCCGTCTCTCTCGGCATCACCAGGCAGTCCCACACGGCCACAGATACGGCAAAAGATAGAAAATAAACCCCTTCAAGAACAACTCTCTGTAAACCAAATTAAAACTGAACCTGTGGATTATGAGTTCAAACCCATAGTGGTTGCTTCAGGAATCAACTGTTCAACCCCATTACAGAACGGGGTTTTCAGTGGTGGTGGCCCTTTGCAGGCCACCAGTTCTCCTCAGGGTGTGGTGCAAGCTGTTGTTCTGCCAACAGTTGGTTTGGTATCTCCCATAAGTATCAATTTAAGCGATATTCAGAATGTACTGAAAGTGGCCGTAGATGGTAATGTGATAAGGCAAGTTTTGGAGAATAATCAAGCCAATCTTGCATCCAAAGAACAAGACACAATCAGTGCTTCATCCATACAACAAGGTGGTCATTCTGTTATTTCAGCCATCAGTCTTCCTTTGGTTGATCAAGATGGAACAACCAAAATTATCATTAACTACAGTCTTGAGCAGCCTAGCCAACTTCAAGTTGTTCCTCAAAATTTAAAAAAAGAAAACCCAGGCCCTACAAACAGTTGCAAAAGTGAAAAGTTACCAGAAGATCTTACTGTTAAATCTGAGAAGGACAAAAGCTTTGAAGGGGGAGTGAATGATAACACTTGTCTTCTGTGTGATGATTGTCCGGGCGACCTTAATGCACTTCCAGAATTAAAGCACTATGATGAAAAGCAGCCTGTTCAGCCTCCTCCACCCCCTGCCCCAGAAGCGGAGAAGTCAGAGTGCTCTGTTTCATCAGGTACTGGAGATGGCAATTTGTCTCCCAATCAGCCACCTTTAAAGAACCTCTTGTCTCTCCTGAAAGCCTATTATGCTTTGAATGCACAACCAAGTGCAGAGGAGCTCTCAAAAATCGCAGATTCTGTAAACCTACCACTGGATGTTGTTAAAAAGTGGTTTGAAAAGATGCAAACTGGACAGATTTCAGTGCAGTCTTCTGAACCATCTTCTCCTGAACCAGGCAAAGTAAATATTCCTGCAAAGAAGGATGATCAGCCACAATCTACAAATGCAAATGAAGCCCAGGACAGCAAAACAACTCTACAAAGTCCTCTGAAGACAACTCACTCTCCAGTTCTACCAGTGGGCTCAAGCACAAATGGTTCTAGAGGTAGCACGCCATCCCCATGTCCTCTGAACCTTTCCTCGGCCAGAAGCACACAGGGCTGCCCGTACCCAGCAGAGGGCGCAGAGGAAGAGCTGCAAGCAGAACCTCTTGATCTTTCACTGCCAAAGCAACAGGGAGACTCGTTGGAAAGATCAGCCATCACTAGTGTTTACCAGAACAGTGTTTATTCTGTCCAAGAAGAACCCTTGAACTTGTCTTGTGCAAAAAAGGAGCCACAAAAGGACAGTTGTGTTACAGACTCAGAACCAGTTGTAAATGTAATCCCACCAAGTGCCAACCCCATAAATATTGCTATACCTACAGTTACTGCCCAGTTACCCACAATTGTGGCCATTGCAGACCAGAACAGTGTTCCATGCTTACGAGCACTAGCTGCCAATAAGCAAACAATTCTGATTCCCCAGGTGGCTTACACGTACTCGACTACAGTCAGCCCTGTGGTCCAGGAACCACCCCTGAAAGTGATCCAGCCAAATGGAAATCAGGTAAAAACGTGCCTATCCATTTATAAAATGCTAGCTTGACTAATTCAGCTAAAATTTTTAATTAAAAATTCTCAGTCTCTGTAGGGTCAGCTAAGTTGTCAGAAACTGTCGTACTTAAAAGGAATAGACCAGGGTAAAGTTTGTTTGTTTGTTTTTGAGACAGGACCTCACTTTGTGGCACAGGCTGGCCTTAAACTCATAGTAATCCTCCAGCATCACCCTCCCCAAGTGATGGGATTACAGGTGTGCACCAGAATAAAATGGAAACAAAGCTTCTGTAAATAAGGAGGAGAAGAGGGGTTGAAGGAAGGGGGAGGGGATTGAGAAAAAAGGAATCAACATATATCATGTACAGGTACAAGTTCCCTATGCAAATGTGATCCTTATGTATGTCTAAATTGTGTAAGTAAATTTAATAATGAATAAACGGAATATATCAATGTTTGCTTCAGCTTTTGTGACATATCTTCAAGGTGTTAGTGTCAACTGAAGTTTAAAGTGTTACTGTGCTGTGTAAAAAGATGTATATGTTTCATAGATACTTATCTGAAGTTAGAAACAAAAGAGAAAAGAAAAACTGGGATGCTCATTATTTGGGTTTCTGTTTCTACATAGTAAAATTCCCCCAAATTAGTAAGTTTATGCTCTGATTATGATCATTAACAAACAAAAATATATTACCCTTTACAAGCTCACACCAGACAGACTCAGCTACCATTTTTTGTACTAGCACCTCAGTTTATAAAAGGCTTTAATGAAATAAGAGCTATCCATAAAACTCATCTAGTTAATTGATCATTGTATAAACTGTGGATAAAGAGGTTTCAGTCGTAATTAATATATGAGGGAAATGGCTATGAATTCCTCTTTAACTTTCTGTAAAACTCCAAGATGATTTCAGATACACCTGTGTAGGTATTTTGTCTCATTGTCCAGGATTTTTTCATGTCACTAACCTTGATTTCTGTCTGCATTTTTACCCATAATTTTCTGATTGAATGAAATGAGTATAAGAAACTAGTATTTGGTCTTTAACCCAAATACTTGTTATAACAGGCACCAACTGTAAGATCAGTGTCCTACTCACATATGTATTTGTTGCTTTTATTTCCCTTAGGGTGACTACTGATTGAGTTCCTGAAATTATGATAACTCTTAAAAAATACTTTCACATGGCCAGTAAATTCATCTTAGTTTTCACTGTATGGGACATTTTGCATGCTTTTGAATATAAAAAGAGCCACTTCTAACTTCACATAATCATGTGACTAGATCAGATGTGAGGAAAGCAGAGCTCCTTCAGCATCCGTGACAGCACACAAGGGACCCAGATAAATGACTGCATCTGCCCTGCCTTCAAATGCCAGAAGAGATCTGGGAAACTTAGAACTTGGAGGAAATGTGTAGGTTCAGGGGCAGTGGAATGGAAGACTCCAGAAAGGGGCACAGAGAACTGAGCTGTCTGAGTTCTGAACAGATTGCAGGCAGTGCTCTACCGGCCTCCTGCCACGGCATTCCGCCGAGCCTGCCTGATACTTTATTCTGCTGGCCTTAAAGGTTGCTTTTGATGAATGCTACTGTTTGACCATGCAGACCCTCACATCTCATTGCTCATCTCACACCCTAGAATGCGTAGAACAAACCTCTTTGGGACCACAGAGGCTGGTTCAAAGACTCTGGAAGTTCTGAAAAGTGTAATTTAAAGATCACTTTTTAAAAACTGAATCTTAATTTTTGTATAGTTAAATCCAGAATGAAAAACAAAGGTAAATAATGCAGTTAGAAATAAGTGATTAGTTAGCAAACTCTTAGGTTAAAACTTTCTGCAGATATATCATAAACCGTGTAAACTTCGTTGCTACACATTTTATATTCTTTCCTTTTGATGTCCCTTCTTTTCTTTACCAGTGGAGCATATGTTCTCTGTAGCCTTGGCTATTTCATCTGTACACATTTCATCAGCTTCACTCTGCCGTCCAGCCCCACCTTTGAAGCCTGTGTGCAGAGATGAGCTTCACACTTGTAGTCAGGTTGTTGAAAGTAGAAAGCACAGTTTTAAACCATACTTTGTTTATATTTCTTGTTTATCTTTTCACTTGACATTCAATTTAATTTGAAATCTTTTTTTCCCTAGGATGAAAGGCAAGACACTAGCTCCGAAGGAGTATCCAATGTGGAAGATCAGAATGACTCTGATTCTACACCACCTAAAAAGAAAATGCGGAAGACAGAAAACGGAATGTATGCCTGTGACTTATGTGACAAGATATTTCAGAAGAGCAGCTCATTGCTAAGACATAAATACGAACACACAGGTCAGTGGACACAGGTCCTTTTAGAAAGTGCCTATGATATGATTTGATGTGCTGAAAATGCTAAATTAAAAAACTAAAGCTCTTAGTTGTTTTTCACTTCTTAAATTTTGTCACTTACCTGTCTTCCCACTTCTATGTAGTGTTTCAGCTCTGTGCCCTTTTCAGGGGGGTTGCTTTTTCTCTCCCTTCAATAGCTTAATTATTTAAACCGGCACCACATTTATTCTGTCCACGTGTATTTAATGAATTTTATACTATATGTAAAAATACAATACTCATTAATAAAAATATAGGACCAGTAGGAAGAAGCTGTAAAAGACAGGTTCTAGCTTCACAGAAGAAAAGGCTGCTTCATAGGCAGGTCATGGATTCTGTATTAGTCACCTGTCCATTGATGGGACATAGTACTTGACTTCTACAACTTAAAAGAGAAGAGGGTTATTTTGGTTCATGGTTTCAGAGGGTTCCATCCATGATGGGCTGGCTCCAAGCCAGAAGCTCTGTGGTAGAAGGGCATAGCGGAGGAAAGCTGAATGTTCAACCCATGATGTCCAAGCAGCAGAGAAAGAGAAGGAGCCGGCCTAGGGATACGCCCTTCTAGCCACGCCCCAGCGACCCCGCATCTGGCCAGGACCGGCATGTAGCAGCACGTGCAGCTGTGAGCTTAGCCCCAATGAGTCTGCTGATAAGCAGGGCGCCCCCAGGACCCAGTCCTCTTTGAATCCCCACCCCAAACACATGGGACTTGTGAAGTCATGTTAGATCCAAGCCACAAAGGCTCCGTGGCACTTGGAGATTTCAGACAGATATATTGTATTAGACAAACAACTTCTGCCTAGAGGTTACACTGGAAAATTGTAAGATCTCTTCTAATTCTGAGATTCTATGATTGCTCCACAAGACGTGTACTTCTTAGGCTAACTCAAAGATTGGCAAACTGGCTCAGAGACCTATTGTGGTTCTCTACATGTTTTCTTAGGGCCTGTGAGCTAAGAACATTTTTTTATTATTTTAGGGCTTAAAAAAAATGAAAATTATATTTGTGATACATGAAAACTATTTAAGAAACACAGCCCTGCCCATTAGTTTGCTTGTTGTCTGTGGCCACTTCACTGCAGTTGTACGTTGGCACAACATGAGCAGTTATGATGGAGTCTGTTTGGCTAGCGCCCTGAAATACGCACTGTCTGGCTTCTACCGAAAGCATTTGCCAACCTGATTGCATCTGTCCAGTACAGTGCTGGTGAATGTTAACAACCAGTGCTCTGAAGAATGGAGGAAGCCTTGCCGTATAGGATTTGTAGACTTACGTGGCCTGACTCCCACCATGGCTGATTTCAAGCTCAGGCCAGCTTTCAGCCAGCTCGAAGAATCTCTGATAATCAACTGTAGACACCATCTAGCCAATTATAGCACAGCACTGTTTCTCTAACATGGGTCACAGTCAGAGGGGCTGTGTGTCCTGAGCTCTTCAGTCTCCTGCACTCTTGTATACAAGAGTGTATACACAACAATCTCGCCAGCTACGGCATCCATATTTATCTCTCATGTTCTTAGCAGCTACATTTGTTCATTCACTTTACTGAGAAAAGACACAGAGGACTATTTTCCTTTCTTTATCTGTATGTTCAAAGATACATGCAGTGATACGTGGGCTGTCCTCAGAGTTGAAAACCAGTATATAAGAGCTAGCTGTACCTCTCAAAACAAGTCCCTTATAGTGCATTCCTCTGGTCGTTTTCATTGAGACCTGAGCAGTATTAGAAAATACCCTGCTGTCGACAAGAGTTAAATATTAGCAAATAGCAGATATATAAGAAAGTACAGTGTACATAAAATTAAGTCATTTCTGCATTGTTAGTGTTACCTGCTTGATAGCACTGAAGTGGAATGGTTTTGGTCTGATGAGAATTCAGTTTTTGGTGGGCAGCAGCATTTCTCTAGCCCGTGCATTCTTAATAGTGGCCAAATCTTCCTCAAGGAACAGTGCTTGTGTCTTGGGTGGGGGGGCTTACGTAATACTGCACAGTTTTCCTCAGGACCGCAGTGTATAAACTCTATACATTCGAGTTTTATCATATATAAACTGTAGATAAGACATTAAAACTTTATTGGAGGCAGAGGAAATAGTATGTCTGAAAAATGTCTAAAAGGGTCCTTACAGGCAGTAAGTTGAGAAACATGTCTCTTCCCTCCTTTCCTTTGGTGTGTACAATGTCAAATATCAGAGCTTCACGATTTTATGATCCAGGTTACTGTTGTGATGCATGTATGCTTGGCATTTCAGACTTACATAGTGTACCACTGGCCTTCGCATCTGCAGAGCAGATTATGTAACACTAAATTTCCTGCTGTAGGTAGCAAACTGCATTCACATATTACAGTACATGACAGTGTAACCCTACCCTTTGCACAATCTGAAGTGTCCCTAGCAGTTCCAAGAACTTAATGTCATCATTTTATTTCATAGCTGTGTTCTTATCTCACAGGTAAAAGACCCCATGAGTGTGGAATCTGTAAAAAGGCATTTAAGCACAAGCATCACTTGATTGAACATATGCGATTGCATTCTGGGGAAAAGCCCTATCAGTGTGACAAGTGTGGAAAGCGCTTCTCACACTCTGGATCTTACTCTCAACACATGAATCATCGCTACTCCTATTGCAAGCGAGAAGCAGAAGAAAGAGACAGCACCGAGCAGGATGAGGCAGGGCCAGAAGTGCTGGCAAATGAGCATGTTGGTGCGAGGGCCTCTCCCTCCCAGGTCGACTCAGATGAGAGAGAGAGTTTGACAAGGGAAGAGGATGAAGACAGTGAGAAGGAGGAGGAGGAGGAGGAAGATAAAGAGATAGAAGAACTGCAGGAAGAAAAGGAATGTGGAAACCCGCAAGGGGATGAGGAAGAGGAGGAAGAGGAAGAAGAAGTAGATGAAGAAGAGGTAGAAGAGGCAGAGGCTGAGGGGGAAGCAGCAAGACCTGAAGGCCCAGTGAGGGGTGGTGGAGCAGTAAGTCAAGGAGGCAGCGTAGGACAAAAAGTGAGCGAGAATAGTGAGCAAGTGTCTGAAGAAAAAACAAATGAAGCCTAATAGTTTTCTAGAAAGAAAATTAATTCTAATTGGTGATGAAGTTTGTTCTATATTATCCATGCTTTTCATGGAAGCACAGTAACCTGTATACTGTGATTCCTGTTCACTACTGTGTAAAGTAAAATCTCCAAAAAAAAAAAAAATACAAAATACAAAAAAATTCACAAAAAAAAAAAAATTCCGGGTGTGCCTGAATCACAGACCTAGTAATTTTTCATGCAGTTTTCAAGGTTAGGAACAAGTTTGTAACATGAAGCAGATTAGAAAACTTTAATGACTCAGAAAGCAAAGATTTAATAGGTTACAGGAAACTGATAATTAGACAAGCATCTGGCATTGTTTCATTTTATCAGTATTATCACTCTTGCGTTGGTTATTCTTATGCTGTACAATTGGGAGAAATTTTATAATTTTTTTATTAGTGAACATATGCTTAAAGCTAAAGCTAAATCCACTTCAGTATTTTATTATGTTTTTTTAAATGTGAGAACTTCTGCACTACAAAATTCCCTTCAAGAGAAGTATAATAAAGTTCCAAACCATGCTACTACCTTTTATAAATTCAATCCAGAAGGTAATCATTTCTCATATTTAGATGTCATAGTAGAGCATATTATCATTTAAAGTGTATTGTTAGCCTTAAGGAAGCAGCTGGTAGAAGAACTGAAGTTTCCTACTCATGTGACTTTAAATGGAGTTCAGAAGATTGTTATTGAGTTCTGACTGCAGGGACTAACAGTATTGATGCTGGTGAGGACAGCAGAGTCGTCAGAATCAGTGTTTGTGATTGTGTTTGAGTATGTGGTAACAAATATGAAGGATATGATACGAAGCTTTGCATCTCCTTTGGCCTTAAGCAAGACCTGTGTGCTGTAAGTGCCATTTCTCAGTATTTTCAAGGCTCCAACCGCCTTCATTCAGCGTGTGGCCTACAATAACTAGCATTTGTTGGTTTGTTTGTCCTATCAAAATGCCCAAATGAAAGTGAAAACCACTGACTCTGTCAGAGAAACTAAAACACTGGGACATTTCATCCTTTAATTCCTCAGTATTCATTTTGTATTAATTGACTTTCAGAATTTCTCTACAGAAACAAAAGGGAAATTTCTAATCTGCTTTATCCATGTATTTGCATTTCAATCATGGACATGCCATTATTATTTGGCTCATAACTGTTTCCAAATGTTAGTTATTATGGACCCAACTTATTAACAACATTAGCTGATTTTTACCTATCAGTATTATTTTATTTCTTTTAGTTTATAGATCTGTGCAACATTTTTGTACTGTATGTCTTCAAACCTGGCAGTATTAATACCCTTCTTACTGACATTGTACTTTTAGTTTTAGAAAACTTTTATATTTATGTGTCTTATTTTTATATTTCTTTATTTATTACACAGTGTAGTGTATAATACTGTAGTTTGTATTAATACAATAATATATTTTAGTATGAAAATTTGGAAAGTTGATAAGATTTAAAGTAGAGATGCAATTGGTTCTCTTGCATTGAGATTTGATTTAAGTGTTATGTTGACATTTATACTCGCCTTGGACTGTAGAACAGAATTTAAATGGGAATGTATTAGTTTTACAACTACAATCAAGTCATTTTACCTTTTCCCAGTTTTTAATATAAAACTCTTAAATTTTGAAATTCACTGTGTGACTAATAGCATGATGCTCTGCAGTTTTATTAAGAGATTAGCCTAACCATAAAACTCATTTCCTTAGCAAGCCAAATTAGGGTTACCTTATACAAACAGTGTTGGGAACAATGTTTAACATTTTGTGCCAATTTGTTCCTGTATTCATGTATGTAAGTTACCAACTGACTCTTCATTTTTAAGTTCCTTGTTACACCATGGTCATTTTCTAGTTTTTTACCAGACTCCCCCATCTCACAATAAAATGCATCAACAAGCCTGACTTACTGTCATTCTTTTAATCATTATCAAGATTTTCTTTGGAAAACTCTCCATGAAACGGGATTACACTGTCATCCTGCACCTAATTCATCTTGAGCTGAGTTTGGGTAACCCTAAGTGTTTCAGACATCACAACTGAGTTTTGAGGGCTTTTGCAGCCAAGTGTTTCTAGAGAGATAGGAGTGGCCCCTGAAGCCCTCCTCTGCAGAGGTTGTTCCTCCTTCATTCCTGAGACCCTCTCCCCCCGGCCCCTGTTGGCCCTATGGCTTCTTACCCTTAGCTCACCTCAGGGTCGTATGGGGTGAGACGTCTCTCCTCTGTGTGCCCACACACCTTACCGCTTTCCAGTCCAGTGTCCTCTAGCGAGGCTTGTATTCCTTCCCCACTGGGGATGGGCCACATCCGTCAGTCGTGCTCACACGTCCACTATCTGGTAGTGCCTAGCACTAGTTGGGACCAAATGCTTACGTGCAGAAAATATAATCTATATGTTTTTAGAGCTCAGCTATGCTTTCACTGTCTTGATTCTTATCTCAGAAGATATGTTAAATGATTCAGTAATGTAATGATTTTCTTATTTAGGTTTTACTAAGTACTAGGCGTAATAGACATAAATTACTCTGTACTGTTGCCTTACTGTTATGACTTGTTGAGAATTTGTTTCTATGTGTCTTCTTGGTCTTTATCTTCATTCAAGTCTGACTATCTCCAGTGGGAATGGTAGAACCAATCCTTGTAGGCACTCTATTTACATCCACTCCCCGTTCTAGGGTCCCACATTCCATGGTGCTGTATTATCCTGTTGCCTTACTTCCTGTCACTAGGACTAGCTTATGCAGTGAACAACTTCTGTTAGGATATAAGAATAAGCCACCATTATTAGGAGGTATGCACACCAATGACCATAGTATAAATGCAAAGAGGACAGTGCGTGATGCATATAGGAAGTGGCCGGTAAAGAAATTTAGACATTATGAGAAATTTTAAAAGCAACATACATGTGGGTCCTTTTCAGTACCTTACAAGGCATGTAACTAATACAAATACTACTGCCATGTTATTTATTTGTGCCATATACAAGTGTTTTGCTACCATTATCAAAATTGGTTTTTCAGAAAAGCCTTAAAATACAAATTAAAGCCATGTGCCCATAAACACATCCAATAAGTAACAGAATGAGGACTTTAGCACAGGCCTCCCTCACTCTGAGGGGCATACTTTTTAGCCTATGTCACTTTTCAGGTCAGAGTTTACACTCTTTACATTTAGACTCAGGCCTAATCTTGAAGGATAGGAATAGAAAATATCTGTGATACCAGTATGTTTTACAATGTGATGGAAAAGGGGGTGTGAGATTTTTCATATCTGTGTGCAAAAATAAAAACAACTTTGAAAGGAATACTGCTAAAGCGCAGTGAGTAAACTGACATGAAAATGTGATCTTAGAACTTATTTCACCTTTTAAGATAAATGGAAGGATATGTTAGAATAATCAATATATGACTTTGGCCAGAAAACAGACAACAGAACCAGTAGAAACTCCTCTGTTCCACTGAATAAAAATACATTATATTTAATAACAACCCAAATGCACAGTTTTTAACAATTCATGGGACTTCCATGAAAGTGAACCTTAATATGGCCTATAGTGCAACCTGCAGACTTAAAAGGGTTGCTGGAAGTTTCCTCTGACTAGAAAAGACTTACTAGAAGTCAGTAATGGGTACAGACCTGGGATATTCCTCAAGTTACTTAAAAGTAACACTGTAAGTAGTCCATTGGCACTGAAATAGATGATAAAATATGAACCAGATAAAAATGCCAAATATCAAAACCCATAACATACAGCTAAAATTGTGTATTTAAAAATGTAAAGCATTAAATCCTTAACTCCGTTGTCCAGGCTTCAGGAAACAATAAAAGCCAAGTGAGGCAGCAGGGAGTCGACAGCAAAGAAAAGAGATCAGTGGCAGGGAAGAGAGTAAATCAAAGAAACCTGAACCTGATTTAAAAAATTTAATAAAACTGGTAAAGTTCTATCCATACCAAGGAAAAAAGACAAAAATTACTATCAAAAAAGAAGACATCTTTACAATTGATTTTTGCCAAAGGTGACAAGATAAAATGATAATTGTTCAAAACTGCTGAAATAGGCATGGAAAATTAACATGCTTTGTACCTGACAACATATATATGGAAATTGATTCAAAAAGGATTATAGACCTAAAAATAAGAAACAAATTTGTAAAACTTCTAAGCAAAAGTATAAGAAATTCTTTATGACCTTGGGTTAGGCAAGGATTCCCTGAATAAGACGATAAAATACAAATCACCAAAGAACTGATGGAATAGACTTTACCAAAACTTAAAATTTTTATTCTTCAAAAGATAGCCAAGTAATGTGGCCCACACCTATAATCCCAACACTTGGGGTGGCTGAGGCAGGAGGATCATGAGTTCAAGGACAAGCCTGGCCAACTTAGTGAGACCTTGTCTCAAAACTTTATAAAAGGGCTCACCAGGTGGCTCAGTGGTAGAATACTTATGAGTTTTATCACCAGTGCAAAGAAAAAGTGAAAAGATTATTTTTAAAAAATTAAAAGGCCGAGTAGAATGTTTGTAAAACATACTTCAGAAAAAACTATGTCTATACAAAAACCTACACATGAATACTCATAGCTGCATTATTTATAATAGCCCAAAATGAAAACATGAATTTTCATCAACTGATAAATAATTAAATGTCATATAAACATACAACAATATTCAGCTTAAAATAAATGGAATTCTAATACATACCACAACCTAGAAGAACCTTGAGAAAGCTGTGCTAGATGGAAGAAATCATTCATAGTGATTCCATTTATATGAAATGTCCAAAACGGACAAATCTACAGGGAGAACAACTAGATTGGTGGCTGCTGATGCCAAGCAGCAGAGTAACTGCTGGTGGGTAGGCTTCTTTCTGGAGTAATAAAATTGTCCTAGATTGTGATATTGGCACAGCTCTGAACATGCTAACTCATGCAATTATACATTTTAAATGGGTAACTACAGTATGTGAACTATCTCAAAGCTCTATATATGTTCAATTTTTAAATAAAAGGCTCATACAACCACCATTTTCTAGTAGGGCAAAATTTTTGAACATAAAGTATATAAATGGGAAATAAGCAAATGAGAAGATGATCCACACCACTAGTCATTAGAGACAGACAGACCCACAATCGCTGTCACTATACACTCAATGGCTAAAATTTGAGACTGTCAGTAACACCAAATGTTGGCCAGAATATAGAGCAACTTGAACCTTGTACATTTAAAAAAGTGGTACAGCCACTTTGAAAAATAATTTCCCAGCCACCTATAAAGTTTAACACATAGCTAACTCAGAAATCCCACTTGAGAGTTATCCAAGGTAAATGAAGTATATGTTCACTTGAAGAATTAAGATCCTCAGAGCACTTTTTGTAGGATAGACAATCCAGAGAGAGCTCAGATGCTTACCAGTGAACACATAACTTACACCCATACCATAAAACAGCACTCAGCAACAGTAAAAAACTGAATGAATACCGAAAACAGAAAGGCTAAGCATAGCATAATGGTGTGGTAGCTGTGTAGTATATAGATTTCCCAAGACTAATTGGCGAGTTTTAAATTGTATGGGTTTTTAAGTCGTGTGAGTTTTATTATATGTAAATTGTAGCTCAACAAGTTTCACCTTTAAAAGACAGGAGGATATATTAAGACAATCAAAAAATGAACTCAGTTGCGGAAGCTGTAAGAAAACAGAAACTCCTTTGCAAAACTACAAATGTTACACAAAATCATTTGATTTATTTTCAAAAGAAGTAGATCAATTATCCTAATATTAATTCTTACAAAACATTTTCAATTTAAAGCTGCCTAATAATACAGTAATCCCATGCAACAAATTACCTCATGAAATGATTTTTAAAAATCACTGCTGAATGTTAAGCATTTTATTAGTATAACTGGTTGGGATATCATTTTAGCTAAAACAGGCCTCTTCATTACACTTGCCTTTAGACATTACAGAGCTCAAGTGAAGTAAGAGTGTTCAAAGTAATACTTGAAACTGTACAAATGCTTATGCTTTATCAGAATAATAGAAATATATAATTTGTACGTCGGGGCACAGGTTATCCTTTTTATATCAAATTCATAATTTCTTTCATTAACTAAAACCAAAACAAAATCACCAGCTATGCATTCTAATCATGGTCATAAGCATTGTCTTTATGTCGCATTTGGGTTTTGTTAGCACTGTGCTTGTTCAGCCCTTGGTACTTCTTTACTGGACTGGGTTCATTTCTCTTTCAGTACCAAGAGGAGAGGAAGAGGAAGGTGGTGTGTTCACTACAGTTGTAGTCAAGGCTGACCACAAGCTAAATTTTCCGTAATCATCCGAATCTCCGGAAAATGGTGATCTGGCACTCTGTCACCTCTGATCTGGAAAATGGCCATAGAACTAGTCACTTTGGAGCTAGTCCAAAACTAGCTCACTCAAGGGAAATGACTGTCAAACTCTGAACAAGGAACATAGACTCCAAACATATGACAGAAGCAGAGCCACCCTGATAGGAGGGGGAGAGCCTAAGTGGAGCAGCCCCGCAGGGCCACCACAGCCCAGGGCTGAGCTCCAGAACCATTCCCAGAGCGCACACTGCTGGAGAGCCGGAGTGCATGCTGGAGCTTTTCTAGACCTGCCCGAGACTGGCCCAAGCCCAGTCTGAGCACTCAGGAGCTAGTGAGTGGGACCTGACGATGGCCTCTCTTGATACGCAGCTGAGATGTTTGTGCATTTCAACAAGGTTTTACAAACATGGTCATTTTTAGAAGATGCATTCCTTAAGTCTGATTAGTCTTAAAGATGATAACATATAACTCATTTAATATTATAACTAAGAAATTACTGTTTCCTAACTTCTCAGGACAATAACTAAAATTGTTCAGGATATTCAGGATAATCACTATGAATAAAATCTTTAGAAATCTTATACATTGTCCACAAATGATTCAATCCAATGAACATGAATCCAAAAGAAAACATGAAATGAGCCTGTGCTGATGTGTTGCCCTTTGGGGCAGTGATTGTATCTTTCACTGACTTACATGAGGAAGAAAATTCTTGTACCAACCCACTTCTGAGATGTACTAAAAGGAATGGTGCGTGATCTATGAAAGTATGACGTACACTTGGAGAATAAGTAGGTCTGGACCTGTGAGCCGTGGTGTGTGTGTGTGTGCACATGTGTGTGGGGGTATACACATGGATTTGTGTACTGCTGTAGTTTGGACACAGTTTGAGATCCCCTGAGGCTTTATGTGTTGAAATTTAATCCTCAGTGTGAGGTATCAAGAGGTGGAAACTTAATCTGATCTATGTTGTTCACAGGGAAAGTATTTGGTGTTGATTAGAACTAAGTAAGGTCACTTGGGCAGAGCTCCTATGGCTAAATCCTAGTGGTTTTATAAGAAGAGACAGAAAGACTAGACATACATGAGTGTGCCCTGTCTCACCTGTGTGATGCCCTCTGCCACTTTGGTCTCTACCAGTGAGAAAGCCATCACCAGATTTAATACCTCCATAACCATAAGCCCAAATGCACCTCTTCTTTTATAACTTCCCCAGTCTGTGCTCATGTTATTAGCAACAGAAAGTGAATTGATACACGTGGGTGTGCACATGTGCACACACACACAATGAGCCAACAAATAAGTGAGAAGGATATCCAACAGTCCCCAGAGAGAAACCATATTTTGGCTTGGATTCAGCTAGCCAAACAGAGGTTGAAAAAAAAACCAGAAACCTATAGTCCTGATTAGGCATCCAGGTCAATACTAAAATGCTGTAAGGATCACCTGGGTGTCAGTAGCTACAGCTTTCCTTTGAAGTGAACAGCGTCCTGGAACATAAACTTGGAGGCAGGAGCTGCTCACAAAGCTGACTGTCTCTAGAGGTTACTGAGAGAAGTACTTAACATTTTTCCTGTTACCTTCAGTGTATGTGTCCACACCCCACCAACACTTGTTATGCTCTGCTTTGCGTTTTGATCATAGCTGTTCCAATGGCTGTGGCATGACATCTAGCTACCTTTTTGATTTGCACATCCCTTCTCATTAGTGATGTTAAGCAGCTCTCTGTGCTTATCTACCACTAGTACTGCTCCTTTCTGGAAATGTCTGCCTGGGGCCTTTGCCCATTTTCTTAATTGGGCTGCTAGGGTTCTCTTTTCTTGTTAAGCTATCGTCATTTTTATATATTCAGGATGTTAATCCTTTATTAAATATATGATTTGCAAACACTGTCTCTCATATAGTGGGTTGTCTCTCCATTCCGTTGACCTGTCCTCTGATGCACAACCATTTTTAATCTCCATGGAGTCCACTAGTTTTGCTGTTGTTGTCCTTATTGCCTATGCATTTGCTGTCATAGCTAATAAATCAGTGTCAAATTCAGTCTCATGGTACTTTTGTCCTGTATTTTCTTGTAAGAGCTTCATAGTTTTAGCTCTTACATCTTTATTCTACTTGGAGATCATTTTTGTATATGGTGTAAGGTAAGGATCCAACCCTATCCTTTTGCGTGTGAGTATCCAGTTTTCCTAGCACATCTGTTGAAAATGCAGGAAGTAGTCCTGGCACCTTTACCAAAATTCCACTGGCCATTGTGCAGGGGTTAATTTTGAGTCTCTGTCTTTATTCTCAAATTAATTTGCTCCGAAAGCAAAAAAAAGTAAAAAAATGTATTTAAGATGGGCCTCCAGAGAGCAGTCACTCTCTTTTACTAAATGCTGGATCAAGGTGAGTAATAAAATTTTCTAAATCTAAGGAAGTTTTCCTTCTTGAATACTGTTTTGGGTAGTTGGTGATTATGTCCTGTTATAGCAAGTTTTACATTTCTAATCTCTCTGATAAAAGGAAAAAAGCTGATATTTAATAAGTTTGGCTTAAATTTCAAAAGGACTAGCAGTTACTAATTTTTAGAAGGTTTGCTTCCTTATCTGTTTTATTTAATTCCATGCTGAAAGCTTGACAGAATAGCTGTCTAATTCTATTTATAGATGCAAACTCACTACTAAGGCCATTGTAGTATGCCAGCAGTTCTCCCTGCACTGAGGAGTCCTTGAGACGCCACAGGTCCTCTCACTACTACTTAGCTAACGATGCTCTATTATCTCAGATGGACTCAGATTAGTTAAAAATCTCAAACTGTATATGATTAACTGGTTTATTCCTTTATTTCTGTATTCACTGCTAACTCCTCTTCCTCTACCCGGTCTCACAATGTGGGAATGTCCATGGCTCTGCACAAGCCGGCTCCGTGACTTCCTAGTTGACAAGCCATGTGTTGTCTCCCATGTGTGTCTCCAGCCCTTTGAACTCCAGGCTCACATATCCAAGCAGCTACTCAATAAGTCCATCAAATTTAGCCAGGTCTCAGCTGACTTTCGAGCTCTCCACCCTTGCACCCAACCTATTTCTCCGCCTTCTGTCCCCATCTAAATAGCAACCCGTGGCATTCAAACGGGAACTCAAGCCAAAGCCCAGTAGCAGGAGGCAGGCTCTGAAGGAGGAGCCTCTTGCTTGTGGAATGACGCCATGAGACACAATGGTCTATTGGTCTCCCTTTCAGAGATGAAAACAGCAGTTTTTATTTTTCTGATTGTTCATTATTTTATAGACACATTAAGCAAGGTAAAAAAAAAATCAAGATCTACTAGAAAGTAGAGCTATCACTTAACTTGCCCAGTAGTTGTTGAAAGTGAGTGGAGAGGCAGCGTGCATATTGGCGAAGGGCAGACTCCCAAGCCAGCCACCATGTTCAATCCCAGCTTAGACCATGCTGCACCTAACAGCTCTAGGGTCCTGGGCAAGTTAGCTAACATTGCAGTGCCTCAGTTTCCCCCCAAGCAAGGTGAGGTACTACAAACACTTCACAGCTGTTTGTGATAATTGAGTTAGTAGGTACACACAAGCCCTTCGAACAGTGTGGGGAGTATTGTTCATGTGCATTGTTGACTGTTGCTGTGTATTACGAAGTAAGTAGAGTGAGAGATAACACACATGTCAAACACCTCGGTGTACCTCAGGAAAGAACCATACAAAGGATGTGGAAGAATACAAAGAAACTCCCCTCCCGCCCCCCTCCCTACCTATGTTTCTCCATCATTTTTTCCACTTGGACTCATCTCTTTGTTACCTCACAACTGTCACAAAAATAAATAATTTTTAAATATTTTTTAGCCTCTGGTTTCTTCCAGTCAGATAGGTCTAAGTTTAAATGTGAGAGAGAGTGTTCAGAATCACTTGGCAGATTCTTCATTAGTAAAATGTACTTAATATATTCCCTTGTGAAGATTAAAAGGAAAACTTTGTGCAAGTGTTTTGAGCATGTGCTGAATATAGAGGCTTCCTCTTCCACCTCCTACTTGCTGACTGGTTAATTTTCCCTAAGGACAACTCTGATCACATTTCATTCATTTGACTACTGCCTATGGAGTAGAATCCAACTTCCTTAGCATTTACACCTTATTTCCACTGATAATATCAATAAATGATATTTGCTGAGCACTTATTTTTGTCAAGTACTAGAGTATGTTATGTTTATAAACTCTAATCCTCATTACAACACTTAAAGGTAAGTCTCTGTAGTATAAGAAAAGATTTGGTCTTTGCACAGATGTAAACCTTTGGAAATTTCCTGAATGATAAGGTTTTTGTTATTAATAATGAATGCTTTTCTGCCACAAATGAGCTTATGCTAACAAGCTGCCTTCAAGTGGCCTAGCTATTTCAAGGGAGGTGCTGGCCATGCCAGAAGAACTATGCCTCTGATTGAACAGTTGGAATTTTCAGCCCCACCGCCTGATTTCCAGACAGAGGAGCAAGGCTGGAGATTGAGTTCAGTTGCCAGTGATATGATCAAGCATGCCTATGTCATGAAGACCCGAAAAACAAAAACAAAACCTCTCCAACAAGACTGAGAAGGTGGACTTCTGGGAAGTTGGTAGAGTGGTAAGCAGCAGAGAAACAACCTCTCTGAGATTTGGAGTCCAGACACTGAAATATAGCAATGTGAGAAAGAGAAAAGGAAGGAAGAGGGGGCCCGGGACCCAGTAAGGATCTGAAGCAAGAATTGGAGCCCCCCAGGAAGAGCAGAGAGAGGAACCTCAAGACAGAAGAGGGAGGTGGTAAGTGGCACTTTTAACTGAGCCCCAGCTGTGTCATGGGAAGAGTAGTTTGAACCTGCCAAGTGCCTACTGAGGACACCAGAGCCTCCATGGAGGAGCATACCAGTGGAATGGAGCAGGGGATGCTGCGGACTGCAGTGGCTGGTAAGTTATTCTGGACCAGACATCCCCTAGGAGAGGGCAATTGGCTGGTTGCCATTTTGAAAAGCACACAGCAGAAGTCAGAATTTTGAGCAGCTTTGGGCTGGCTCCATCTAGTGGTTCCCAGTGTTAGGATTAGGCACAGCCGTGGGACACACCCGCGTCAGGGAGCTGAGTTCAAGCCAGAAGGAGGTACCGAGTGCTGTGGGCTGAAGAACTCTAGGCTTAGCCTCACAGTCAGAACCCAGAAACAGGCTGAACTTCAGTGGAACCGAAGGTGCAGGCTTGCTTGGATTAGCTACCATCCTGCCATAATTTTACTGCGGGTTTGCTGGGACCAGTCAACATGGATCTAGATGATATCTGCCCCTTTGTCTATAGCAGAGACAGATAGGCCCTGAAGTGGACATTATTTTTTGTTTGTTTCTTCTTCTTTTTTCTTAATTGCTTTTGTTTTTACATGAATGTGAACATTGTAGTTTTGTTGCTGTCATTGTTCTGTTCTTGGTTTTTCCTTCTTTCTTTCCCTCCTCTCTTCTTCACCAGTTTCCCAAAGCTTGTGTGATCTTCCTTTGTCCTTTAGCCTTATTTAAATCTTTTTCTCTTCTATTTCTCTAATTTTTCTCCCTAAACCTTTACTTAAAGTTGTCTCCCCTGAGGGTAAAATTGCTGTTTGGAGGAGTTTTTTTCTGGTTTGTTTTTGATTCTTGTTTATATGGTTAAATGTGGTAGATTAATAGTTGTCACAATTTGTCATTTTCTAGGCTGTGTTTGATGCCATTGTTAGTACTGATTGTACAGCTTTAGCCAAGGTGACACAAATGTTCCAGTCAGTTGCTCTTCTTTGTGTGCCAGGAATGAGACTGCCTCCGAGTCATAAACAACACTATAGGCCAGAGCCAAACACCAGTGACGAGGTCAAGTAGGCAGCAACTTTTCAGCCCCAGTGAATTGAAGAGGTAATGTTGGGAGCAGCTGAAGCTGGAAATTGGTTATGTGTGTGGAGACAAGATAAGGTCGTAGTACCTAAACCAGTCAAGCTACCTCAGTCTTGAGAAGGACATGCTGCCTGGGCAGTTTCAGTCATTAGTCAGTAGGCAACCTTGATCTCATGATACTGACTTTGCAAGAGTATAAATAAATGCCCGTACTGTTGTTGCTCAGGTCCTCTCACCCATCAGCTCAGGAGGCCTCCACCCGACCCTGCTCTTGTCTCTTGTCTGTCTTTTCCTTATTCCCACTGCCATTCCTCCGCAGGGTACACCGAGAGACCAGTGAGTCCCCACATCTGGCAGCTGAGCAGGGCACCTAGTGAGAGAGTAAATAGGCAGTGGGAATGCCTCTGGAGTGCATGCAACAGGGAGGGAAGCTCATTTCTGAGAGCCAGTGTGCAGCTCTGGAGAGCATGGTACTTGCACATCAGGTGTGGTATGTGGGTATATGGTCCTCTAAGGCCAGAAAACATGTAGGTTTCAAAAAACCACAGATGTTTAGATGTATATAGACATATATAAAATTATTGTTGTTTTCTAGGTTCCTATATTTACCTTGCTTTTTAAGACCACCACAAAGGACTTCATATGGAGCACTATTTTAAAATCAACTCCCAGTTGACAAAAGGAGGGCAAATCAAAGGTACTACCAATACAGTATAAACCCTCTAACTTTGCTCAGTTAGATAAAAAAGAAAAAAAAAAATTTTAATTGCACACAACTAATTCAAAGGAGTACAACACTGCTGGGAGGAGGGATGCTGCCAGGTTCACGAGGGCCTGTGCTCTGGTCCGAGGCAGACTCAGCTGGGCTCCCCCAGCCACCTGTGTACCTGTACGCTCAGTCCACCACAGCTGCTGGCATGCACCACCAACCACAGAGCTGCTCACTTGGGGAAACATAGGAGAGATACAACTGACTCATCCAGATAGCTGACACTGAGGTGCTCTACATAGCTCCGAGGTCAGTCCTGAGGAGTTTTAACAGACACTGATAGACAGCAATCTTTATTAGTGCAAGGCTCACTTTAACTTGGTCTTAAACATCCAGCAGAAACATGTAACCACAAGATGCATAAAAACTAATGTCGTAGTAATATGTCAGCTGTAAAAGGTTCAAATCACCAACTTCTGACAATTGCCAGATAGACTGGTAACTGACCACTGTTACAAATATTTGGACTGTATTCTCCAAGCACAGCTTTCCCAGCTTCAACTAAATACCCGGCATTTACAAAACAGAGGAGAGAGAGAGAGATGCTGGGGAGCGGCTGAAGCTGGAAATTGGTTATATGTGTAGAGACAAGATAAGGTCATAATGCCAAAAGCAGGAAAACTGCCTGTCTTGAGAAGGACATCCTGTCTGGACAAGTTCAGTCATTAGTCATTAGGCAACCTTGTGTCTCATTAACTTCATAATACTATAAATAAATGGCCCTACTATTTCTGTTCAGGTCCTCTTACCCATCTGGTAAAGAGGCCTCGACTTGACCCAGCTCTTGTCTCTTTTCTGTCTTTTCCTCATTCCCACTGCTGTTCCTCCCCAAGGTACACCAAGAGATGAACGAGTCCCTACAAGATGAGATCTTGCAAAGACTCAAAACACAAAAGCCAGCTATATGTAGAAGCTATTTCTGAGAAGCAGTCATTTCCTAAGAGTTCTCAATACTAGCAATAAAGCTACAGCAGCAGCTTAAATACAGTTTAAATGCATCAATGCAGAAATTTTATACAAATAAAATATGAAATGAGAAGACACAGAAACAAGACACAACTCCAGATTTCCAGCTCATCAAAGGCAAACCCATAGGGCAATGAGGTGGAACAATTCAAAAACCATATATCTGGACTCTCTGAAGTGGTAAGAGCAAAAATAACAAAGTAGATAAATAAGGCCCTAGGGGAAAAAATCACCTATAAAGGAAAACCCATCAGAATCACAGCTGACTCAACACAGACCCTCGAGTCAAGAAGAGCTTGGAGAAAAGTATTTCCAGCCTTAAAAGAAAACAACCTCCTGCCCAGATTGATGTACCCTGCAAAACTATCTTTCAGAATTGATGGAGAAATGAAATACTTCCATGACAAAGAACACCTGAAGAAATTCATGACCACCAAACCAGCACTCCAAAATGTTTGGAAAGACATTCTAGAAAAAGGTAATGAAGACTACAACAACATGAGCACAGAGAGGGTGAATCCACCAGGCAAGGAACCCAGTTAGACAGAGGGCAAAGAAAAGGGCACTACAACAGGAAAATAAAATGACAAGGGTAAGTCAATAGATGTCATTCATAAGTATCAGTGTAAATAGCCTCAATTCACCAATCAAAAGAAATAGCCTGGCAGAATGGATCAAGAAGCAAAATCCAGCAATATGCTGCATATAAGAAACACATTTAATTCAAAAAGGAGTTCATAGATTGAGAGTCAAAGGATGGAAAACAATATGCCATGTGACAAACCTGGAAAAAAGCAAGGGTATCTTATCTATTCTATTTGCAGATAAAGAGGATTTCAAGCCAAGACTGATTAAGAGAGACAAAGGTCACTATATCCTTGTAAAGGGAACAATCTAAGAGGAAGAGATAATATTAAATATATACGAACCAAATACCAGCTAACCAAACTATATAAGACAAATATTAACAAACATGGAAAAAATCACATAAGCACTACTACAGTTCTAATGGGGGACCTCAGTACCCAACTGTCACAAATAGATATATCTCCTACACAAAAAAAGAACAAAGAAATATCAGAACTGAATCAAACCTGTGAACAAATGGACTTAGTTGATGTCTACAGAGTGTTCCACCTCACATCAGACTACTCATTCTTCTCAGCTACACGAGATATTCTCTAAAATAGACTACATACTAGTTCATAGAACATGCTTAAGTAAATGCAAAGGAATTGCAATTATCCCATGCATATTATCAGATCATAATGAAATGTATTTGGAAATCAAAGGCAAAAGAAACCACAAAAACATAAACAAATGGAAATTAGATAATACCCTCCTGATGGGTCACAGATGAAATTAAAGAAAAAAATAGACATTTTCTGTAATGAAATGATAATGTCAATAAAATACGCTACATCTTATGGGAATAATGAAAGGAGTCTGTTATGGTTGATATATTGTGTCAATTTGGGGAGTCTAGAGCTTTGGCTAAGTGACTCAGTAGTTTTGCATCTTGGGGTGAAAAGGACATACCCTTACCCTTCTTGGATGTTGTTCACTGTAGGTTAACTATGTGACTCAGCAGGGAACTAGGGTGCTTACTTTGTATTCATCCTAAGCCTGTGCAAGAGAAGGGCATGGGGATTATGTGAGTGCCACATTACCCCCCTGGGTGGGGGCAGCCTGCTTACAATGTAGGGAGGGAAAAGGCTTGCTCTTCTCTGCCACTCCTCCCTTTTGCTCTTGTTGCTTTGCTGTTCCACCACCATGAACTGTTGCCCTCTGCCACGTGCCACTCTGCGTTGGAGCCAGGCAACTGTGGACTGAAACCTCCCCAAACTGTAAGCTAAATAAACCTTTCTTTCCTTCATTTTGAATGTTGGGTATTTTGTCTCAGCAATGAGAGAAAAGTAACCAAGACAGAGTCCTATGAGGAGAATTTATAGGGGTGAACTTCCATAGCAGAAAAGCAGAATGAACTCAAGTAAACAACCTAATATTTAATTTAAAGTTTCTAGAAAAAGAAGAGGTCAAGTCCAAAGCTTATATAAAGGAAGAAATTATAATGATCAGAGCAGAAATTAATGTAATTGAGATGAAGAAAACATTACAATGAATCAAAGAATTGGTTCTTTGAAATATTAAATAAAATCAAGTCAGGAACAAGAAAAAGATGTCCACTATTAACACTCTTATTCGATGTAGTTCTGAAAACATTAGCCAGAGCAATTAGGCAAGAGAAAAAAATGAAAAGAATCAGGATACGAAAAGAAGTTAAATTTTAATTATTTGCAGATGACATGATGCTCTACACAGAAGACCTCAAGAATTCCACCAAAATCCTTAGCCAACCTTATCAAAAAGGAAAGAAAAGACTCTAATTCATGCACTTAGAAACAAAAAGGTTGAGAGGCTGGGGATATAGCTCAGTGGCATAAGCATCTGCCTGGCAAGCGCTGTACTGCACTGCTGATGTCTAATGGTTTATTGAAAGGAACAGCTAATGCTTAATTTTTTAACCAATTTTGCATGCTTATATCTGGTCATCTGAACAACTAATTTGAAGACAACAATATGCAATGTAACAAACATTGGTGAATTCCTACCATCTTATTGGTGAAACTCTGTAATGTTTCTAATGTGTTTCTTCATTTTTTTTTAATTCTCTTTAAAAGTTTGATCAATTCATGTGTTCTTACATCTGGTAATCTAAGCAACTTTGTTGAAGATAACAATATGTAATATAACAACCAGTCAATTTCTATCATTTTGTTCTGAAACCCTGCATCATTTTTATTATTTTTCCTTGTTTTGTTTTTGTCTGTGTTGTTGGTATTTTGCTATTATTCTTTTTCATTATTATTCTCTTTAAAAAAAAAGAAGAAACCAATAACAAATGTTGGTGGGGATATAGGTGTGGATGTAGACTGGTACAACAACCACTATGAAAATCAGTGTGGAGATTCCTCAAAAACTAAAACTAGAGGTTCCATTTGACCCAGCTCTTCCCCTTCTTGGTGTCTTCCCAAAAGAACTAAAAGCATCATACCACAGTGGTATATACATACTCATATTTATAGCAGTCTCAATTTATAGTAGCTAAATCTTGGAACCAGCCCAAATGTCCATCAACCAATGAATGAATAAAGAGGATTGTTTTTGTTCAGTGGAGTACTACTTTGCCATAAAGAAGCATAAACGAGACATTTCTAGGTAAATGGATGTACCTAGTGAAATAAATCAGACACACATGTTTAAATATCTCACTGTTTCTCTGATGTGAGAAACTGAAAGGTTAAATAAACCAAAATATATTATGGATGTTGTGAAAGAGGAAGAAAATGCTCAAATGGGAAGAGGAGCAAAGGAGGGAGAGGGCTGAATACAAGGAAGGAAAAAGAGAAGACAGAGAATAGAAAGAAAAACTGGGGAGGGGAAGAGGGGCTGAAGGGAGGGGAGAGGAATAGGAAGGGAAAAGGACTATAGATACATCATGTGCTGGTACAAATTCCCTGTGATGAATGTTACCATTATATATATATATATATATATATATATATATATATAGCAAAAGTGTACCAATAAAATTATTTTTTAGGTCTGAAGAGGCTCATGGTAGCAAATACATCCATATGTGGGAAAGACATGTGCCTAGTGACTGCATTAAACTCTGCACCGTGCCACCCATCACGCCTTGCCCTGTACACCTCTTCAATTTTCTGTTCGTGGGTTGTTTTCTTTATAATAAACCAGTTGTTGTAAGTACTTTCTGGAGTTCTGGAGTTGTTCTAGCAAACTATCAAACTTGAGAGAAGTCATGAGAAAGCCCAAATTTGTGGTCAGTTGGGAAGAAATGCAGGTAGTCTGGAGTAGTTGGAAAGGCACAATATTCCCATGACTATTCTCATTCTAAATAAAAAGAAACTATAACCAAATTATGTAAGAGACTTTCCCAAATATGCAGAGCACCTGGGACTGCAGCTCAGACTGACTCCAGAATCCATGCTTATAACCTTTAGTGGATGCCATGTATCTGAATTCCAGGAATATTGGTTTCCTGCTCATTCCACTTCTCTTACCTGGAACCCTCTCTCTCCTATCCTCATATCTAATGCTACACCAAGGTCAATCACCACTGCCAGCTCCTAAGCCAATCCCATCTGTAACCACAGCATGAAACCCATATACCTGCAATGATAGGGATGGAATTGGCCTCCAGACACATGTCCTTGATCTGGATTTCATAGCATTACTGACACTGAGGCCACGCTATCTATAGGACGGAAACACTTACGTAAGCACTGTCCTGGGAGGCTCAGGGCAATTCTGAAACTGACTTTGGCTGAAGGATACTGATGGCCTTGTCAAATCTCCCTTGGGTGCACCCTCTCACCCAAGTCTCTCTTCTTCTTCCACTCAGGGCCAGGTGAGTGGATTCCAAGGTGACCTGCTGGATTCTAGGTTTCCTCAGCCTCCTCTCTATATTCTCAGAGCTGGGATCTCCCAACTGAATCCTTGCACATGTAGAACTGTTTTAGAGTCTGCTTCTTGAAAGCCTCTTATGAACACAATTCCCTGGGTTAAAATAGTTTCCCTCTCCTGAGCCTCCAGAGTGAGTGCCTCACCAGTACCTCTTGTTACCTAGAGAACCATCTGCCATAGACCACTGTTGCTGTCTTACTTCTTCCTCTAGATTTTAAGCTGCCCTCAAGGCTGCCAGTCATGGTTTTACCCTGCTCTGAAGCTTGTGCATGGTCAGCAAATATTGGGTAGCTCTGCAGAGGAATAAAGATGTGAGAAGAGGGAACACAGTGTGGCAGGGAAGTGTGTTCTAAGGTGTACTTTCAGGGATGTTACACGGGTTCGGAGGGACAAGTCCATGGACAGGTAACTTTAGGAATGGCTGAGTGAAGCGAAAATCAACAGATGTCCTTGCTATAAGATTTCTCAGAGAATTCAAGGTGCTGACTCTGTCCTGTGGCACTCCAAGAAGCAGAGTCCTTTTAGGATCATAGTACTAGTGTTCTGAGGACTCCAATTTGGATTAATTTAATTAGGAAGATGAGGTAAAACTTCCAGAGGCATAATGCATCTGAGTTGAATCTCAAAGAACTACACAGACTTCAAGAGACCAAGGGTGGAGAAAGAGGAAGGAGGACTTTCCAGGCAGCATTTCATAAACTACAGAGAGAGAAAGGTGTGAGGCATGGGCAGGAAAGAACATGTAGACTATTCATCTGTAAGGTTCTTATGTGAACCTACAGGAGGACAAGACCAAGAAGGAAGGTCATAGAGCAGCTATATTTCAGACTCTGATGTTGTTCTTTATGATGTTATATTGTGGAGTTTTTTTGCATAGGAAGTGATGGAATAAATGGTGACGAAGAGAATCACAAGTTTTAATTAGAAAGCCATACTGCATGTATAATGGAAGAATTCCATATGCTGCAAAACACCATCTGAAGCAATCTCAAATTTTATATGCAAGGCAATTTATTTGTCACACTACTAAATCCATATTCATAATAAGGCTTCTGTCATGTTTACTGTTCTACTGTGCAATAAGTGTTGTGAAAACACTGTATTTAAACCCTATAAGGATGAACAAATATTTTCATATCAATTTCTTTGGAACAGAAATGGTAAATTATAGCCCCTCAATTTCTTGGCTCTTTTTTCAACTCGGGTTTGTAGCCCATCCTTACATCATTGGGGCAGCAAAGTTTGTGTTCCTTTGAGCAAGTCAAACATTTGTTTGCTTCAAGAGATACCTAGTGCATGTGAGTATTATCTTTCAACCAAAAGCCAATGTAGGGCATGATGCCAACACAGTGCCAACATGTACATACTACTTCCTCAGGGGGCCAGAGAGCAAACCTATCATGCTTTGCTGAAGATTTTGAGCTATTACGGAAGCAGCTTGTGGTGGAGTTGATGTTCTCCTCACTGGGACCTTTTTAATGTAAGTTACATGGCGAGCAGCTACTACTTTGAAAATGGGCAGTATGTCAACCTTCAGTATGAAGTGGTAATGTTGAACAAATTTTGCTCTAGATTTAATACATTCTCTTGGATTTTATGATCCCAAAGAATCATTTTGAATTTAAATTATTTTTAATTTTAAGCTTCAATATTTTAGATTTTAATTATTTCTAATATGTATGGGAACAGTTTCAAACCGTCCCCAGGCCAACGTTTGTTTTGGCGGTTGTAATGAGTTAGAGAGGAATGTTTGCTGAGGATTTCTTTGGTTATTAAAATGTCTTTGCTGTTGTACTTCCTAGGATGCAAATAAAATTTATGTCTTTCAGTCTGTTTTCTCAACTTTCTTCTCTCTGTTACTCTATGACCTAGGACTTTCTCTCAACATTTCTCAGTCCAAACATAAATAACCCCACCATGTCAGGCTAGTATCAAAGAGAAACCTTTGACTAGGAATCTCAGATGGATTTATTCATTCTTTCTCTTCTCAACACACTGAGTTCTTGCCCCAGGGCCTTCACGCATGCTGCTGCCTCTATATGAAAGACTATCTCTTCCCTCCTCATCTGTTTACCTTCTCTCACCCAGAGAAATATTCCCAGCCATAACTGAGTGTGTGTTCCTTTCATCTCATAGACATTTCCTACTCTTTCTTAGAACTCAACACAGTTCTACCATGTGTGATTATTTTGTAGCAGTCTGATTTCCCCCTGAAATCTAATCCCACTGAGATAAGAGCTGCTAGATCTTTATTATTGTGTGAATGTTAAGCTACATTTCATCATATACTTCAAACCCTTTAGAATGATTCCCCAAAAGTCATCTGATTTGGAAAATTCCCAATGAAAATTGGAAAGTGAACAAGGACCATCAAATAATGCAGAAAGTGTTGCTGATTTTAGAAAGATTAAGAGCACTGGGATTATAGGTGGGTGATTGCTGGGTCAGTCCACTCACTGAATTAGCACCACCCTAACTAATCCTGGTAGACTAGATACAATATAAGGGACAGAAAGAGGCTTGTCTCTCTCTCTCTCCTTTGTTGATTTTGCTATCTCTATTAAGTGTGAAAACCTACAGCCAAGTTTGGAAAAGGGTATGAATAGGCGCTTTACATATGGAAAATAAAAATGACTAGGAAAATTATCAAGTCAGCCTCAGCACAGTAGTCCATGTCTTTGGGAGGCTACTCGGGAGGCTGAAGCAGGAGGATTGTGAATTAGAGGCTAGCCTGAGCAACTTAGAATCTGTCTCAAAATTTTAAAATTTAAAAAAAAGGAAAAGGCCGAAAAACTCACTATCAAATAAACACAAATGAAAATAATGATGAAATACCACTCTTGCGGTTAGGGAGGATTAAAGTGGATTAAATTAAATAATAATTATAATAAATAATAATTAAAAGAGCCAGAGAAAAACCAAGGAACTCTCCTGTGCAGCTGGTGGGACAGCAAACTGTCCAGCCACCCTGCCAGCACATGGTGGCATTGAAAGTGCCCAGTCACTGACCCAG
The DNA here is from genome assembly GCA_004027595.1 of Dinomys branickii. Classification (NCBI taxonomy): domain Eukaryota; kingdom Metazoa; phylum Chordata; class Mammalia; order Rodentia; family Dinomyidae; genus Dinomys; species Dinomys branickii. The sequence continues at coordinate 33,220 of PVLD010005880.1, read as the reverse complement.
CAGCTCTACCCTTGTGGGTGCAGAGAAGTCCCCACAGAGGCTGTGCCTGGTGGCCTGTGAGGGGCAGCTCTTGTAGCTGTTTGTAGTGCCAGGAGGTTCAGAAATCTGAGTGTCTGTGACTACAAGAATAAACCAAGGGCCAGGGATATAGCTCAGTGGCACAGCACCTCCCTGGCAAGCGCAAGGTCGTGAGTTTGATTCCTGGTGCAATAATAATAATAATAATAATAATAATAATAAACCAGAAGCTATGTGGAATGCAGACTATGAGGACTGCACCCCAGTAGGGATTACAAGCAGATCAGCATATGACATCAGGAGAAGGCTATAAAAGCATAGCATTGAGTGAAAACCCAGGCAGTGATGGAACCAGAAATATACAACACATATAAATACATTAGAGTGCATGTCTAAAAAGAGTGTAGGGTTGACAGCATTGTAGGATAAGGAGGAAAAAGTAAAAAGATCTTTGCACGGATTGACAATAAAGGTGAATACTATAAATTAAAAAATGAGATCAGTTTAACTCTGTACTTGAGCTTGACGTCTGGCTTGAACTTTTCCTATAAGATTTGCCAAAACTGGACTTGCTTAATCATTAAGAGACAGACTCTCTGGCCTACCTGATTTTTTTTAAGTGATTACTATTGTAGATAATTTTTGCTGAAAGAAAACTGGCTTCTCTCCATCTTTGTTAAGTAATTGTTAAGTTTATAAGGATAACCAACCAGGGCCTAGTGCAAACTGCCATTAAAAAACACAGCTGCAGCATTGTGTGGATTTAACATAAGCCAAAATTTAAAAGCTGGACAACAACAAAAAAGGATAGACTGGGCTTCCCCGAAATTAAAACTTTTGTTTTACGAATGACATCACAAAGAAAACAAAAAGATAAGCTACAATGGAGAAAAAATATTTGCAAATCATGTATCTGATGAAGGACTTATAGGGAAAATATATTAAAATCTCAAAATTCACAAGACACCCCAACTTTTAAAATGTACAAGGTATCAGTTTAAAAAAATATCAGAGAAGATACATCATTGAAAATGAGCATGTAAAAATATGTTCAGCATCATTCTTCATCAGGCAAATGGAAGTTAAAGCCATGACAAAGGATAGGAAGAAGAATTAGAACAGAGAGAGGAAATGTAATAACACCAAGTGCTGGTGAGGTGGGAGCCAGAGGGGAGCAACCAGAACTTTCCCTGCTGAGTGCCAAGTGTGAGGCCCACCTGGAAGTGATTTGGCCATTTCTTATAAAGTTAAACATACGCTTGCCATAAAACCTAGTAATCTCCCTCCTAGGTATTTGCCCAATGAAATGAAACCCTGTGTCCTCTCAAATGACCTGTATGCAACTGTTTCTATCAGTTTTCATAAATGCTGCACACTGGAGACCACCCAACTTTCCCATGCAGTGGGACACTAACTGACAAGAGAAAGGAGCAACCTAGATGAAGCAAAACTGAAAGAGGCCACACTCAAATGCTAATGATTTAACGCACATGACATTCTGAAAAGGCAAACCCACAGGGACAACAAACAGAGACTGATGGTGAGGGAAATGGGGGTTTGGGGGATCTGAGGGGTAGGGAATTAGGGGTGAAATGTTCAAGTCTTGACTGAGACAGCGGTTACCCAACTGTGCACATTATGTCAAAACTCCCAGAACCAGTCACTAAAAGGGTTCATCTTACGTACGTGAACCATACCTGAGTAGGAAAGAGAATCAGGCTTGAATGGAGACCAAATTCTGAGGGCACATACATGTCTCCGGCATGTTGTCACTCCACGGTGACCATCTCTGCCCCTGCTGAGCTCCATCCCCAAAGCATCCCCCAGGATTGCTGTGAGCTCCTGGCTTCCCTCGTCCCTTGTCCCCCTTTAACCCACTCCTTAAAACACACACAGACCCACCTTCTCCTCATCCCCACCCCTCTCAGTTACTGTGTTGTCTAGGCTTCCTCCAGGGTGCCCCCAGTTCCTGTCCCATCTCAGGCATCAGAGCAGAGCTCCCAAGGAAAGCATGCATCCAGGTACCTCCTGGGTCAATCCAGCTGCCACGGGCCAACTCAAGAGGTTGAATTACCACCACTCAAACATGCATTCTGTGCATTCTGTAGAAAGTCACCAAATTAATAAAGAACACCCTCGGCACACCAGCACCCTAAGCCGAGGGATCTCTGAATGATCTCCCTGGAACATGGTAGCACTTGGCGACTGCAAACGAGGCCACAGGTACAGGCCCCTGTCAGGGATGTCATCCTGTCTCCGGGCTGCTGTCCCTGCACAGTGACCTTGGAAAGCTGAGCATGAGTCCAGACAAGCTGAAATGGAGAGAGGATATGGCCTCATATTTCTGCCCTTGCTTTGTGTCCCTTGAGCATCCAGTACCTTTGGGTCTTCTTTAAACTCACTGTTCCAGAACTTCTTCGTGGAAAGTCTCATGCCAGCTCTACTGCGCAAAGCTGCAAAGTCTCGTGAGTGTGAGGTAAGAATCTCCACTAGGACTTGATCTTTACCAGGGAGAGAAGCCCTAAACCAAGTTGAACCTGTCATTTCCTGATCGCTGGAGCATGGATTAGTCAGGGAGGAGTCTGACTAGTCAGGATAGGCATCTGGTGCATCTGAAATAATTAAATCCATTGGTCGTTTCCACCCACAAGTAAGGGGGTCTCCTTCCCCAGTCTAACCTGAGCCTCTGTGCTCTGTGGAGCTAGCCACAGCCTGCACATCATCCCTGAGCCAGGATCCCAAGGCTGCTGTCACAACCCATTTCTGAGACAGAGAGCTCAGTCTCTGATTGGTGCACATTTTAAAAGGGTCTCCGTGAGGGAGTAACCCTGGGGCAATACCTGAGCTTTCTAGACCACAGCAGCTGGCTCAAAACAAAACCAAAACCAAACCCTGTAACTACTCCTGAGCAGAGCCAGCAGTGCTTTGAGCCCCTTGACCTGGAATAAGGCAGAGGAGGCCTGCCATCTCCTTCCTCTGTGGTTCAGTGCTTGCAAGATCTGAGGCAAGGCCATCACTATGGTCCTCGGAATCAAGGGCTCAAAACGGTCACTGCCTGGCTTGAACTGAATAGGCATTCCTCCCAGCCTCCAGATAAAGCACAAGCCCTCAGACCATGGCTGAAACTCCCACTGGCCCCCCATCTGCTCTCCATGGACTCTTCAGCCTCCAGCCAGACGCCTCCTCCCTTGCCGACAACATGTCACCCCCACCACCTCCACCACTTCCTCCTCTCCTCCAAAGCCTCCTCATCCCTCGGTTGCTTAACCCCCACCAGGCCCAGCTCACTTAGCCACCCATCCTGTGCCCTCTGGACACTTAACACACCCAGGCTGTGCCTAATTCTTGTCCCTTCAATGGACGCCAGTTCCCAACAGTGTCAGGAAACAGCACCACAAACCAGGGTCTTTCATCTGTGCGCAGATGAAAGGGCCTCTGTACTGAACAGGTCTTTAAAAATAAGCCAGGCTCCCCTCTGCCTGCAGTGGTTTAGGGGTTGCCTACTGGAAGGCAAAGGCAGGGCTGAGATAACTCCTTCAGGTTAAACTAAACCTGTATCAAAGGTAGCAGGTGGGCCATGGTCACCTAGGTTGGAGTAACAAATAAGCTTCCCTTGATCTTGGGCTTGTGAACACCCAAATAGAGTGTCCCAAGAAGTGTCCTTGTCCCCTAGAAACTCCTATAGCAGCCCAGTCCTGGGCACTTCGTCCTCAGATTTGTAAAATGTGCGAGACTGGAGCCCACATGCTACAGGCTGTAGCTCCACAGAGTCTGTGTGCAAGGGTTTCTAAGAGCCTGGGTCTCCGGGCCCGTGGGCAAGCCTGAAGAACCGCTGGGGACAGAGTCATGGCACAGTTACCAGCCACAGGGCCTTCCCTTGTGCTGCAACAGATTTTCAGCTTGCTGTGGCTGACACATGACAAAGGAGGGTTTAGAACATCCACGCTTGAGCCCACTCTGCCTGGGGCCTCCCTGCTGGACCTTTACGCAAAGACCTCAAGACCGACTCTCCAGCCGGGATGGGACTCAGGAGAAGCAACTGCTGCTACTGCCGACATTCCTGACCCTGTTCCAACCACAAAACTTCAAGGCACGTGGTGCCCACCAGACCCATCCACTAGGATGGCCAAGGATGGCCCAAGAGTCACTTGGTCCTTGAAACCTAACTGGCACCAGAGACCAGCACTGTCCAAGGCGCAGGAGGGTGAGGAGGCTCTGGGCTCTAAACCCTCAAGAGGATATGGAGTAGGATCAGACATGAACTTCAACAAGACACTTAAGCCCTCCAAGCCTCAGCATCCTCATCTGCAGCTCTAATGGGGTGAGTGAGGATCTTTATGATGAAATAAAAGAATATGAGAGTAACCGTGCAGGGTGACAGAAATGTAATCCACTCACTGACATCACTTCCAGCCCTAAAGCATGTGTTTCTGCGAATTGAGACTCAGAGGTGTCAGCCACTTAGTGACTTGAGAGAGGAGTGGGCTGAGCCCCACCTAGGGCAGCACGGGGGAGCAAGGGGCTGGGCAGGACAAGTCCACTTCCCAGTACACAAGCCCATGGTCGCAGGGGCTGCACACCATAGAGAAATTCAAAGCACAGTGCAGAGATGGCTTGTATAGTGGATCCTTGGTACCTAAGATCACTCTTCAGGAAGCTGGACTCTGTCACTCCTAGGATCTGAATCCATGCTGGGTAATTGTTACAATCAGAGCAAGACCACAAACAGACACACCGCAGCTGGCCATGTTACAACATTACAAGGGCCTCATGAAGGCAGATCTCCACTTGCTTGGGCAGCAGGAAAACACCAGATGCTCAGCAGTTTCATCACATGGCAAAACCATTGCAAAGAGAACCTTTCCAAGTCCCTGGCACGAAAGGCAAGCAGTGTATCGTCACTGCAGTGGAGAGCCGAAGGGCAGAGAAACTAAGAAAGGGGCGCACTGGGGAGCCATAGCAATGGCCCAGTGGTCAGGGAGCGCTGAGCTGTCCACCTGAGCTGTTCTGAGGCGCCTGATCCCGGCCCCTCAGCGACGCTCAGCATCTCTGATAGCAACTCCTTCAGTCAGAACAGAAGCCAGACGACGGCGAATTGTGTCCGATGAAGACAGGAGAAATGAGAGAGGGGCAGGGTGAGGGTCAGCAAGGGCAGGAGGAAGGCAGGGACGCTGCCCGTGCAGACACCCAGGGCTGGGGGAGGCGTGATGAGGCCCAGGACGTGCTCTGTGCACTGGAAAAAGACTGTCCCTCTTGCCTTTGGTTTTTAAGGGTCTGGACCTCACAAATCATTGGAAGAGTTAACGAAGTTTGTCCAGATTTTGACCTCCTATATCGAATGTCCTGAGCTTGCTCTGTGTCTGAAATCATTATCTTGCAAAGAACTGGGAGAGCATTGATTTTCATTTTTGTCTTTGGGGGCATTTCTTTCTTCACTATTTTTTTTTCTTTCCAGTCCCTGGGGACCTCCTGATTTCACAGAACTACTTCAGGACAGTGACTCAAAGGGAAACTTCCCTGCCTGGGGGTTTTGCCTGTCATTTCCCCTCCAGGGCGAACCTAGAAAGATGGATAGCTGTGTCTGGTTTCTGTGAGGAGACTGCCAGGGGTCCCAGCTGACCGGCGCGCCTCTGATCCCTCAGACTCCCATACTCGGTTTGTCTACAAAACCCCTTTCCTGTCTGTCTGTGGGATGATTATATAAACATAATGTTTCACCTACATCAGCTCCCAGAGGCCTTGGCATTAGATTGACTAATGCTGGAGGATCAAAACAATCCATTTAGGGGACCAGGAACATCTCAAAAATGTCCTTTCTTCCCATTCCAGCTGCACCATGATGACATTTACACAAAATTATATAAGATAATAACATTTTTTTGAGAACTCTAATTCTCTAGCTCTGTGTTACAGAATGAAATTAGCTCAATTTAATTACAGATAACAAATGGCCTTGCTCATTTCACTGGGGTACAGCAATCCCAAGCATCCTCTGATGACCCTGCCTCTCCCTGCCCTCCCCCTCCAAGGACCATCCTGCAGGGCTCAACGTGTCTCCCCCAGGACCATCCACAAAAGGAGGTGAGCTGTGCTCCAGGCTTCCACCGCTGTTTGTTGATCTTGGCAACCGTTGTTAGGGTCAGTGGATTTAAATCACCAGAGCAGAAGAGGCATGGCAGAAATAGAGAGCCCCAGAGAGCATCCAGGGTTCAGAGCTTGCAGCCCACTGCAAGCTCACAAGGCCCTCTGTGAGCACATCTATCCCTGCTCCCTGCACAGCCTCCATTTCCTTGTCCAGCACAGCCTCGCCCTGGGAAGTCATGGGGTGAACACTCAGCTAATGTCCAAGCCCTCCAAAAGCCTGCCATCAGGCTGAAGTGGTGCCTGAGTCCCTCCTGTTTGAATTGTGCAACACCTGGGCCCGTTAAAGGGGTTGGGGAGGCAGCTCAGTGGCAAAGCGCTTGCCTGGCATGCTGTGGGTCCAGGGTTTGATCCGCAGCATCACAAGGGCAGCGCACTTGTGCAGTTGAGCACAGTCATTCCCGGCCTGTGGCCCGTAAGCTCGCAGTCTCTGCACTTGCCCAGTAATATTCATCTACTGCATTCTGTAAGCCGGGGCCTGCCTGGGCACTGGGGTTGGAGAAGATCATCGCTGCCCCTCAGGGAGCTCACAGGCTGAGTATCCAAAAAGACCAGACAGGTGCTGGCCCTGCCCTAGAACACCTGAGCACTGTCCAAAAGGGCCTGGTTTTCCTTCTCCAAATTCAGAGATACCTCTAGAGGGAAGAGCTACTTGTTTGCTGAGAAACACCCCAGACTGCTCACCCTGAAGGGCCTGAGGCAGCTATTCATCAAACAGGGAAAACCTACAGCTTGTGTGCATCTGCTCCTGGGACAGGGGGCGGGTGACGGTGAGGAGGTGCCCTCACCGAGGGAAAGCCACTTGCTCACATGAGGGGCCAGGTGTGAGGTGCTGGCTCCCTGGTTCTGCAGGGTGTGCTGGGCAATACCCACTCCCAGGCTGAGCAGAGCTGAGGACATCGCAGCAACCCCAGCTACAGGCACTGAGGCACTGATGAGAAACAGGTAGGCCAACCCCAGCGGGACAGAACTCCAGGCCCATCCCACTCTTTTCCTGGTGGACTCGGCTTTCTGCCCCGCCTCTTCACATCCCTCCATGGGGCACAGGGTCCATTCTGCTCCCCACTAATCCTTATTGCCCAGGCAGCAGGGCCTGTGTGGCAGGTGCTGTGATTTCGCAGCTTCTTAGATAAGCATTCATTTATTTTTTATATTGTTTTCTTAGTCTATTGCATTAATTTCTGCTCTGATTTTATAATTTCCTCTCTTGTACAAGTTTTGGGCTTGACCTGTTCTTTTTCTAAAAATCTGAGATTCAACATTAGGTTGCTTACTTGAGCTGCTTTCCTGGTGTGAGAGTTCACTGCTATCAGTTCCCTTTGTAGGACTGCTTCCATTGAGTCCCACGAGTTCCAGTGTGTGGTATTGGCTTTATCATTTCATTGTAGATACTAATTTCTTCTTTAATTTCATCCGTGACCTGTTGGTTGTTCAAGAGGATATTATCTAATTTCCATGTGTTTATGAAGTTTTTGTGGTTTTTCCATTGATTTCCAATTTCACTGCACTGTGATCTGATACTATGCATAATTTCCTCCCTTGTGCAAGTTTTGGGCTTGACCTAGTCTTATCTAAAAGTTGGAGGTTCAACATTAGGTTGCTTACTTGAGCTCACTGTATTCCTGACGTGAGTTCACCACTATCACCACTATAATTGCAATTCCTTTGTACTTACTGAAGCATGTTCTATGGGCAAGTATGCTGTGTGGTCTATTTTGGAGAATGTCCCATGTGCCCCTGAGAAGAATGTGTATTCTGATGCTGTGAGGTGGGTCACTCTGTAGACATCTACTAAGTCCATTCAGTCACAGTGTGGCTCATCTCTGATATTTCCCTTGATTTTTTGCCTAGGAGATCTATTTGTGACAGTTGGGTATTGAGATCCTCCATCACAACTGTACTAGTGCATATTTGATTTTTCATGTCTGTTCATGTTTGTTTCACACAATAGCGTATGCTGGTATTTGAGATGCTGGCACAGAGCGAAGAGTGTGGTGCTTCCCCTCCGCACTCCCGGGACAAGATCCTGGAACCCACATGTCTCCCGCATTGCTCTGCACTCTCGGCCCTCCTCTGCAACACAGAATCTTGTCGCCAAGGCTCCGCCCTCTGCTTTTGCGACTGATGGTGTTTGCAGAAAGTTAACACTATTACTGACCACATCTAAACTGCACAGGGCTTTTTCTATTTCTTTGCTTTCTTTCTTGCTACTGTTTTGGTTCTTTTTCCTGCCATGGTGGGGACTGAACCACACTAAGGTACAGCCCCAATTCTTTATTTTGAGACAGGTTTTCACTAAGTTACTAAGTTGCCCAAGTTGGGCCCAAACTTGGGATCTTCCTGCCCCAGCCTCCCAGAGTACTAGAATTACAGGTATGTGCCACTGTATCAGACATATACAAATTCTAATTTAGTGTCTTACAGAAATATTGCAGGTTATAAGTACTAGGCCATTTATTGCAACACTGTTTATTGTGTCAAAAAAGAGGAAATAATTTATACAAGTATGTTCCATTGTTCAATTGAAGAACAGAAGAAAAATATAGTCCATTTATAGTATGAAATCTATACGATGAGATACTATGCAGTTATTTAAAAAGAACAGGTTAGAGCCACATGTAACTATATATATATATAAAGTCTATTATTTTTATTTTGCAAATAAAGTATAGAATGTTTCATCCTTTATATAAATAATTGGAAGTGGTCAGAGAGACAGAGAGAGCTATTTCTAGTTGAGCAACCCCAGCTCACTGAGCCCAGATCTGCTTCCGGCTCATTCAGGCAGTTGACAGAATTCATTTTCTTGTGACTGGTGGCCTCGGTTTTTTGCTGGCTGTTAGTCACCTGTGTGTCTCAGAGGTCCTCACAGTCTGTTGACATTTGGGTTTCTCCAACATGCTTGTGTCTTTCAGTAAGGGTGTGAAATTGCTTCACAGTTGCACCATATCTATCTCTCACGCAGGCAAAATGAAGTATATAACAAAGACTCTAATAATGTTTAGCCTATTTTTTTCTTTTGGTGATACTAGGGATTTAAACCAGAATTATATCCCAGGGCCTTTTTATTTATTTTGAGACAAGGTCTTGCTAAGCTGAGCCCCCAGGCAGGACTCAAACCTGGGATTCTCCTGCCTCAGCCTCCCTCAGTGCCTCCACACTTGGCTTAGTCTACTTTTTTAAAAGTTAAAATCTTTAAGCTCTCATTTGAATATCAACAACTGATAAGTACAAAGTGTGCTTATTTAATCATAAAAGCAGGACCAAGACTTCATTAACCACTGAATCTTGTCTTCACTGATTAAAAAATAGCTTACTTTAAAATATTTTGTATTTGATTTCATTGCTAACTTGAGACTAGCTTCTTGTCCTCACCCGCTTTCTCTCCCAGGTAATCCAGGGTCCTGGGACTTACACTGAGAGACTGTACCTTAATAGCACCTTCCCTAGAGATCCCATGGGAACCTAGGGCCAGGTATGTTTGTGGGTGTGAAGAGAGGACTAAATCTGAACATCTACTAAGTCCCTTTCTGCAGGCAGCCATCACCCCAGGCTCCGTGCACTGGGGCAGTTCGCCTTTCTACACATCCACACATTGGAATTTTAAGTAGGTCAGCTGACAGCAAGAAAACAAATGCCACACAGATATGATCCATTGCAACCCAGCTACTCAGGGATCCGAGTTCCAAGGTCAAGGCTCAGCAGTACAGTAAGGTCCCCGAAGGCTACTCCATTCCCAGCTGTGCGCTGAGCCCAGTCTTGTTAGTATTCCATGTTGCCTAACTTAATGACTTAACATAAGATATATTTATTGTCTCACAAAGTCTGTCAGAAATCTGAGCTGTGTTTAGAGAATCACAAGGTCACAACCAAGGGGTCAGCTGAGCTATGATTTCACCTGGAGCCCTGTCTGGAGAAAGATCTGCTTCCGGGCTCATTCAGGCAGTTGACAGAATTCATTTTCTTGTGACTGGTGGCCTCGGTTTTCTGCTGGCTGTTAGTCACCTGTGTGTCTCAGAGGTCCTCACAGTCTGTTGACATATGGGTTTCTCCAACATGCTTGTGTCTTTAAGTTAGGGTGTGAGATCCCATGAGAAACCTGGGGCTCGAGTGCATTTATGGATGTGAAGGGAGGACCAAGTTTGGACTTCATAACATCGCTTTTCCACTCCTGATGAAGAACGGGAGGTACAGAGTTAAAACACACTCTTCCCCTTTCTGTGACCACTGACACCTTCATAGAGGGTGCCTGGACAGTAAGGTGGGCCCACACACAGCCTTATATAATGTAACCTAATCATGACAGTGACATCTCATCACCTTTGGCATAATTCATTGATTGGAGCAAGTCACAGGCCCCACTTGGCCCAAAGCAAAAGGAATACCCACAGTCACGGACTCCAGCAGTCAGGCATCATACAGGCCACCCAAAAGTCTTTCCAGCACACAGGGTTTAGAAGCTGTCTTCAAACACTGTTCAGAAAAATACTTCTATTGCATTTTGAGGAAAAAGACACTTTAGGAAAAAGAGTCAGGGTCCATTGAGGAGAAATTTTACCCAGTTAAAGCTCATAGCAAAGCACCAGGTGGCTAAGTGTCAGAGTTTGCCTTTCCCATCACTTTGCTCCAGGTCCACTGTTTAGATACAGGTGAGAGCCTGAAGTGGGTGAAGGCTTCGACCAAACCACAAGGACAGAGAGACGGCAACTTTGCTGCTCACAAGAAGAAATGACTTACCAATGTTAGGACATTTTGAGAGGGCATCCTAAAAGAAATAGAGGCCAAGTTCACCCTAGGAGGCTAGACTATGAGTACAGCAGGCAAGAAAGAGAGGGAAAAGTACACGGAGGTATCTGTTAGGATTTTCTAGCTGCAGTGCAGGGTGGTGTTGGAAGGATGAATTTAAATCAGATTATGAACTGGAAAGAATTTAGATTTCACCTTGCAGGCAGTGAAGAACCACTGAAATGCTGTAAGTTTCAATAGGCAACAACATTATAAAAGCCTGCTTCAGGACAATTAACCTGGTTATATAGACAGAATTACTGTTTTCTTATGAATAGGTTTTGCTAGATAAAGAATTCTCATTTGACAGTTTTCTTCTCTCACCATTTAAGAAAGAGCATAGGATTACATTTTTCCCTCCATGGCTTCTTATGAAAAATCAGTTGATAATTTGACTGAGGATCCCATATATGTGACAAATTTTCTCTTGCTACCTTTGAAATTCTGTCTATGTCTTTTGACAGCAGATCACAGTGGGTCTTTATATAAGTCTCTTTGGTTTACCCTTCTTAAAATTCTTGAAGACTCATGTCTGTCCTCAAATTTGAAAAGTGTTGAGCCATTATTTTCCAAATAGTTCTTAGACTTTTACTCTTTTCCCTTGTAACTTCCTCAGTGCACAAATTGATCCATTCAGTGGTGTTGCAGAAGTTTTTATCCTGTTTTTTCATTTTTCGCTCCGTTCCCCAGACGCAGCACCTCCCGTTACCCCACCTTCTGGTTTGCTGTTCTCTCTTCAGTCTGCTCTGCTCTGCGGCTGTCCTCCTCTGGTGAGCTTTTCATTTCAGTCATTGCACTTTTCAGTTCCAGAATGTTTTTTTTTATAACTTGTTTCTTGATATTTTCATTGTGTTCACATATTGTTTTTCTGATTTCATTTAGTCCTTTGTCTGTGTTTGCTCTTAGCTCTTTAAGCATGTTAAGACAGTCTTAGAGTACCTTGTGAGGATTCTGATGTTTTGATTTCTTTAAGGACAGATTCTATCAATTAATGTTCCTACACATAACTGTATGGCCCAGCTTCTTTGAATGCCTTGTGACTGTTTAATTGGACTATTTCAATTGTTTAATTGTACTATTTCAATGTAGTACTCTGAAAATAAATTTATTAAAATTTCCTAACTTTCTGTCTCTTTCTTTTTGCTGTTGTTGAAGGTTGTAGTTGTACATTTGTTTTAAGACTTTTCCAGACAGTTTTTGCAAAGACTATGCCTTTTCCTGCTGTTCTTTGGCTCCCTGAATGATAAGAAGCAAAACAAATAAACACAGCACCCAAAATATGAAACCAAAATGAGAAACCATCCATCTCTCCTACTTTTTGCAGGTTGGCTCTCAGCTGGAGGCACACAAACATTTACAGAGATTTACTTTGCATCTAGGGCACAGCCTACAGTGAAGGCTTAAGGTATTCTCAGAATTGTTCTAAACATGCATCTTGCCTGGGAATATGTGTGAGTTTCCAGTTTCCCAAGTATACATGACTAGCTTTAAATGTCCTAATTTCTCAGAGTCAAGCCTCAGCTTCTCTTTCAAATCTTAGATGGTCTAATGTCTGTCTCCTGTAGAATCTCTTTCCCCAGATATCTCTAGATTATAGTTGCCTTGTAGCTTTTAGCATTGATGTCTACTGATTTTGCCACCTACTATCTGAGTTATGTGGCAGAGAGATTAATGTTTACATCAATTTTTCAGGTTTCCCCCAGACAGCTTAGAACAGATATGCACAGTGATTTCCAGGTACGACCACTCAGCTTCCTCTAGGTAAGGTGGAACTGTGCTGGCTGATGTCTGCTGAAGACCAGAAACCACTTCTATGAGAGGCAGGGAGACGGAGTCAAGGTAAATGAAGACCCCACAACCTTCTTTCCATCTGAAAGGCAGCCCTTCCTCAATTAGGCATTTGGTTATTCCTCTAAACTTCTGACTGCTTCCCAGAATTTCTACAAAGTTGGTTTATGACACCTGATGAGTTTATTTTTTTACTTTTTCAAATGGTATTTCTGAGGAGAAGGTTGAGACCCTGGATATTCCTAGTCTGATATTTGCCAAAAACATTCTCCACTACACAACTCTGGACCTGAAAAAGAAAAAAGATATCATGCAAATGGAAAAATTAAAAACAAGAAAACTCCCCAAGTCCATTAGGTATGAATTCAATAAATACTTACTGAAGCTGAAAGTATGGCTCTATGGTAGACTGCTTGCCTGACATGTGTAAGGCCCTGGGTTAAATCTGCAGGAACTCAAAACAATCAATCAATCAATCAATATTAACCACGTACTACATGCAAGGCACAGTGGCAGGTGCTGGGATCTGGAGAAGCAAGAAAAAAAGAGAGGGTGTATTTTTGTTCATATATTTGTTTGTATAAAGACATCCACTGACCTCCATCTATACCTCAGGCACTGGTAATATAGTATAAGTAATATAACCACCGTCCTGGTTACTATAAGGCTTAGCATTTAGGGTAAGCAGCAGCAGACATTACAGAGTAGAAATCAGATGCATTCCCACACATTACCAGAGGAGAGAAAATGGGAGGAAGCTTGTCTTAAAATATATGGGAGACGAGAAGGGTGGGAAGGGAGAAGGAAGGAAGCAGAGGGAGAAGTACAGAAATAGCAGGGTCGTGAGGCGATATAAGCAACTAAACAGGCAAATGCAATGTCAATCATTGCGAAGCAATGGGAAATACAAGACATTATGGAGTCAGACATTAAAATAAAGAAGGCTTCTCAGATAACGAGGTAGATACTTAAAGATGAAATCCCTAGGTGAGAGGAGGAGCCAAGCATGTGCACTGAAAGCAAGATTGCCTCTTTAATAAACAGCTCTGCACGTGCTGAAGACTAAAGCTAGACCCCTATGTATCACCACACACTAAGCTAAAGTCAAAATGGATCAGGACCTAACTGGAATGGACCTAAATATTAAAATAGAAACCCTAAATTACTGGAAGAGAAAGTAGGTAGAAGTCTCGGAGACATGGGTGTAGGCAGAGACTTCATGAACAAAACCCAGACTGTAAGAGAAATAGTAGGAAGAATCAGCAAATGAGATCTCACTTTATTAAAAAGCTTTTGTACAACAAAAGAAACCATCAACGACGTGAAAAGACAACTCATAGAGTGGGAAAAAATTATAACCAGTTGTCCCACAGACAAAGGACATATATTCAGAAAATACAAAGAATTGAAAAAAAATCAGATTCCTCAAATTCAAAGACCCAAACCAAAAGTGGGCTTTGGAGATGAACAGATACTTCTCAGATGAAGAAATACAAATGGCAAATAAATACATGGAAAAATGTTCAACAGCATTGGTCATTCGAGAGACACAAATTAAAACACTGAAATTCCATCTCACCCCGGAAAGAACGACTATCATCAAAAAATGAACAGACAATAAATACTGGAGAAGCTGTGGAGAAAAAAGAAACTTTATTCACTGCTGGAGGAGTGCAGACTGGTACAACCACTGTGGAAATCGGTGTGGAGATTCCTCAAAAATCTGGGATTGGAGGTCCCATTTAACTCAGCTATTCCCCTTCTGGGTATCTTCCCAGAAGAATTAAAATCGTCACACTACAGTGATATATTTGCACCCATTGGTTATAGCAGCACAATTCATAACAGCTAAATCATGTAAACAACCCATATGCACATCAACTGAGGAATGGATAAAAAAGATGTAGTCTTTTTATACAATGGAATATTACTCAGCCATAAAAAGGATAAAATGGAGTCTGTTGTAGGTAAATGGAGGCAACTCAAGAACATACAAGTGAAATAAATCAGACTCACATGTATAAACATTGTATATTCTCACTAGTATGAAAAAACAAACAAGTAAATATGATCTGAAATGGACAATAGATATTGTGAATTGGGAAGAAATTGATCAAAAGGAAAGACAAACTGTGATGGGGAAAGGGGAAATAAAGGAATAAAGCAAAAATATATATGTATACACAAAATAGTTAAGATTGTTACACAGCTAGTTTCTCTTAGTTCATTGAAAGGAAAGTTTTGTGCTAACATTGTACAGAGAAGATATCTTCCCTATATCTTCTACTCTGAACTACTACTAGGAAGACAACAATACACAGCGTATCAACTATTTTAGCAGTCCCTATTAGCTGTCCTTATTAGCCTGTTTTGAAACTTGGTTTCATTGTTATGTTTATCCTTTTTTAAAAAGGAAGGAATACCTGGGATGGGAGAAGGGAGAACAGGAGGGGAGATAGACAGACAGATAGAGATACAGATACAGGTATATAGATACATATCTACAATACCTAGGATAATTGTACTACTGATTTCTATTGGTTTGTTCTCAGGAACAGTTAATGCTTAATTGTTTTATCAATCTTGCATGCTTCTGTCTGGTGATCTGACTGACCAACTACTTTGAAGATAACAATATGTAATATCAATAACTATTGTTAATTTTCTATCACCTTGTTTTGAAATTTTGTATTATTTTTATTGTTCTTTGTAGTTTTGTTTTTGACTTTTTGTTTGTTCTTGTTTTTTTTTTTTTTTTTTTTTTTTTTTTTTTTTTTTTTTTTTTTTTTTTTTTTTTTTTTTTTTTTTTTTTTTTTTTTTTTTTTTTTTTTTTTTTTTTTTTTTTTTTTTTTTTTTTTTTTTTTTTTT